>CAUJGJ010000208.1:883573-891073 GCA_963170055.1 Halisarca cf. caerulea | reverse complement strand
TCCCAATGTGACATCACCTAGTGAGACTCCCTCACCCTCCAACGTCTCCTCCATACTCCTGGGGTTAGTATAGTAAGATGTCCCTGTAGTGTCTGTAGTGTAGAGGATGTGGTGTTAGTGTTTGTGTTGTTGTTGTTCAGAATGAGTGGGAGCATTGCTGTCCTCCTCCTCCTGGTCCTTGTTGGAGTGTCCATAACAAGTTGCTATTTCTATGTGAGACAGAACAAAAGAACATGACAGCAACACACAATGCTGCAGGCAGTATTTTGTCGACTTAAGATTTGTGCATTTTCTAAGAAAACACAACTACTGATGTTGATTGGATTTTAAATGTGTTCCAAACTTTTACAAAATACTTGAACTAGAGCAGGAATAAAATGTGGAAGTTATAAAAGTGTTTAGTTATGTTGTAATAGCTATTTTTATTTTTTCAATATTTTACTTGTACTTTATAAAGTTAATGTTCCTACTTTGTGCATGTTGGAGGTGTGATCAAACTATACCCCTTAGAACATTAGCACTTACACCTACTGTAGAACACTCTTAAGCCAAACTACTGCTTAGCACAAACAAGTTTCCGAGCCCTGTTTGGTTTGCTGTAGTACTGTACATGTATTACAAACTATATCCTGATAAGAAGAACTTCGAAGATGAAGACTATATAAGTTTTTTGGGTCCCCTAAAGTTCGTTGTAACGAGGCTGACTGCACTTCTCAATCTAGTCTAACTAGCTAGCCCGTCTCCGCAAGCGCCCTACGGGCGCTTGCGGAGACGGGCTAGCTAGTTAGACTATTCTCAATCCTGCTTTAGGATCACGCGTGTACGGAACGTCACGTGACATTGCGTCATAGGCTTCAATGGCTGCTACTCGTCCACTGCTTTCCTTATCCTTTTTTTTGTTAGCTGTTAGACTTTCGTTGGGTGTGAAGTGCACTTTGGAAGAATACAATCCGTGTCGGTGCGTTCTGACCGATGGATACCGCGGTTACGTAGACCTATCCCCCATTTTCAAGAACGGTCCTTTGGACAGCAACACAATCTAGTGAGTCCAATCGTGTACATACAAAGCGCGCTTCTTCGGGTTGATAGATATTTACCGTAGCATTTTTATTCACAGGATTTCTTAGGATGATAATATTGATATCCACTTCTGGTTAGCACACACTCCTGATTAGCACACACACTCCTGGTTAGCACACACTCCTGGTTAGTGCACACTCCTGGTTAGCACACACTCCTGGTTAGTACACGCTCCTGGTCATAGCACACACTCCTCGTCAGTACACACTCCTGGTCAGTACACACTCCTGGTTAGCACACACTCCTGGTTAGCACACACTCCTGGTTAGTATACACACTCCTGGTTAGTATACACACTCCTGGTTAGTATACACACTCCTGGTTAGTATACACACTCCTGGTTAGTATACACACTCCTGGTTGGCACACACTCCTGGTTGGCACACACTCCTGGTTGGCACACACTCCTGGTTGGCACACACTCCTGGTTGGCACACACTCCTGGTTGGCACACACTCCTGGTTGGCACACACTCCTGGTTGGCACACACTCTTGGTTAGCACACACTCCTGGTTAGTGCACACTCCTGGTTAGTACACGCTCCTGGTTATAGCACACACTCCTTGTCAGTACACACTCCTGGTCAGTACACACTCCTGGTTAGTACACACTCCTGGTTAGTGCACACTCCTGGTTAGTGCACACTCCTGGTTAGCACACACTCCTGGTTAGTACACACTCCTGGTTAGTACACACTCCTGGTTAGTGCACACTCCTGGTCAGTACACACTCCTGGCTAGTACACACTCCTGGTCAGTACACACTCCTGGTTAGTACACACTCCTGGTTAGTACACACTCCTGGTTAGTGCACACTCCTGGTCAGTACACACTCCTGGTTAGTACACACTCACACACACCACATCCTCTCTGTTTGATCATAGACCGCGTACACAGGGTCTATGGTTTGATGCACTATCAATGATGCAGGTCATGTCTTAGGTGGATGTTTACTTTGAAGTGTATTCTTATTGACAAGATCTGTGTTGTTTGTATCCTCAATGTTATCTTGCTCTTCTGTCTCTCATGCAGCTACAAGTATTTCAAGCATCTCATATTCAACCCCTGTGTTGCAAATCAGTCATATACAGTGAGTGGTTGAAATGGATGCGCATGTTCAATAACTTAAAGTCATTCGCATGCACAAAGCTCCCCTGGGCCACTTAAAGCATAGGGTCCCTTTGAAGTGGAAAGTATTGTTTTAAATTACATATACCATATATTCCCTAATTTTTCACCACCCTTATTTTCGGCAGCCGACCAAACAGGGTCAGGTTGTACTCAATTTTTTGTCAAAAACTAGCTTTACCTAATTACTAGTTTTGACTACTATTTTGCAAAGTTTGAAAATATTTCGATCCTTATTGGTCTGCTAACCTCACTCTTGGCTCGAAGATTGGTAAAGTAACAGATGAAATATAAGCATGCATATCTTCTGGTGTGTCATATTCATGTTTGAAGAAGATTTAAGCATTGAGTTTGGCCTCCCACCAGTAACCATGAAAAGTGCATTTTGCTAGAATCCACCATTTTGTACCTAATTTTTCACCGGGACCCTAATTTGTCGTCATATTTCCCTATGTTTTAGTTGCACTTCTGGTTCTAGCCATTGTATCTCTAATTATCAACCTCAACCTGAAATTTGCTGTGTCGAGGAATAGGGAATTAGGTGATAAGCATTATAAAAGAATAAAATTACAAATTGTAAATTGTAAATTATTATACAATTTACAATTTATAAAGACATATATCTGGTAGTTTAATCTAAAGTGAAAGGTGCATTAAATGAAGTTATGCATTAAATTATTGCATAGTTTATAATTATATTTTATCACTAATCAAGATTGATAGTGGCCTTGTTTTGTCTTTTTTGTAGGGTATTTGGGAAGAAATTTATAATACTGACCCAACCACCTTCTACTTCTGTGGTCACATGGCTGGTTTGAACAGGGAACTTGAAGTTTCGCAATTTGATCCTGAGAATACTGAGTTCGAGTTTGTAATGAGTTTTAGACAACATGGTGACTATGGACCTCTTGAAGTTATGTATGAGTTTAGTACAAAGTATGAGTTTTCACACATTCTGAATTACAATAGTGCTGCTAAGAATCCTGAACAGGGTATTGTGAGTCTGTGTGTGTGTGTGTGTGTGTGTGTGTGTGTGTGTGTGTGTGTGTGTGTGTGTGTGTGTATTGAGTGTGTGTGTGTGTGTGTGTGTGTTGGGCGTATGTGTGTGTGTTAGGTGTGTGTGTGTGTGAGTGTGTGTGTGTGTGTGTGTGTGTGTGTGTGTGTGTGTGTGTGTGTGTGTGTGTGTGTGTGTGTGTGCATGTAGTTATATTTTGTGTTTGTGTGTATGTAAGTTGGGTAACACACACACACACACACACACACACACACACACACACACACTCACCACACACACACACACACACTCACCACACACACACACACACACACACACACACACACACACAATGTACATACAGTACATAACAGCATGATTTCATGGTTTCCTCTACAGCATCTTAAGGTTCATGATAGACACGTTTATCCACTGATTTTACCAGAAGGTGACACTGTTGGATCTTACACTGTCGAGGAAGATGTGTGTGCTGGTTGGCAAGTACAGAGAACACTTCTTGGTGACATAGGACTGCTGGGCCTGGCCTCACCTGTGTAAGTGTTTGACTGTGTGTGTGTGTGTATGTGTGTGTGTGTGTGTGTATGTGTGTGTGTGTGTGTGTGTGTGTGTGTGTGTGTGTGTGTGTGTGTGTGTGTGTGTGTGTGTGTGTGTGTGTGTGTGTGTGTGTGTGTGTGTGTGTGTGTGTGTGTGTGTGTGTGTGTGTGTGTGTGTGTGTGCAAAGGCTTTGTTTGGGGATGGGGGCAAGGGGGTACTTGTTTGCCCTGGAACTGATAGACTATATGCTTATGCACATGGACACATGGTTACACCTTGGAGGCCCTCTTTGTATACCTTTGTTCCCTCCTTCCTGTGACTTTTCCAAATGAAACTCTGTGTGTGTGTGTGTGTGTGTGTGTGTGTGTGTGTGTGTGTGTGTGTGTGTTTGTGTGTGTGCGCACGCGCGTGGGTGTGCATATGTGTGTGCGCTCAGTTGTGTATGTGTACATGTGTGTGTGTGTGTGTGTGTGTGTGTGTGTTTGTGTGTGTGTATGCATGCTTGTGCTTGTATGGGTCGTTTGAAGCATGCAGAAGTATTGTGTGTGCTGTATGTAGTAAATGCAAATTACGCACATTCTTTTTATGTTTCATCTTTTACAGTGTCATTCTCAGTACTATGAAACCACACGACGAGTTCTTCGTGGGTGTGTGTGCGAACCCACTAAAGGATAGTAAGGCTGGAGATGACTGCTTTGCTCTGAAGAGAACAGGCAATGACAGTGTAGAACTGTGCATTGGAAGAAGTATTGGAGTGCAGATGACTGATCAAAGAGGTTAGATTTAATTCGTTTCAGGAGAATCTCATTATAGCTAGCCACATGCACGGGATGCTGCAGATTCTTCATTGTACAGTGAAACCTCTGTAATCTGACATTCTCTCTAATCCAACTGTCTTGTGAGGCATGGTCACCATATTGAAATATTTTAAGAGTCACTCAGAGTTTCACTGTACTATGCAGAATTCACTTTAAGACGGTTCTTCATACGTTTCTGCTGTATTTGAAGTTTTTTGTTGTCATGTGAGCGCAAAACCCTAAATACTCCTTTCTACTTCAGATCAGGGATGGATTGTGTTGAAGTATCCCTTTGGAGATTTTCTCCTTGAGTGCAACGGATATGCTTCAACTGAAATCTTCTTCACGTGCAGCCACAGTGACCAGCCTGTGAGTGGGAGAGAGTTGAGTGGTGCTTTTGAGGACTGTTCTGTCCTCTCATCACATGTGTTCAATTCTTGTGTTCTGCTTCTCCCTTCTTGTTGCTACATTTGTGCATTTTCATCTTCTCCACTAGATATCTAGACCCTTGTATCCAGAGAACAACTTCGAAGTTGTGTGCAATTACCATTTCATTTGGCCCACCCATCTAGCCTGTCCCAATGTGACATCACCTAGTGAGAGTCCCTCACCCTCCAACGCCTCCTCCATTCTCCTGGGGTTAGTGTAGTAAGATGTCCCTGTAGTGTCTGTAGTGTAGAGGATGTGGTGTTAGTGTTTGTGTTGTTGTTGTTCAGAATGAGTGGAAGCATTGCTGTCCTCCTCCTCCTGGTCCTTGTTGGAGTGTCCATAGCAAGTTGCTATTTCTGTACAAGGCCGAAAACCAAGCATTAGGCCAATGTGGTAAGAATGGCATCCCATAATACAATGTTCAAGGCATCCCATTATTAAATGATTATGGCATCCCATAATACAATGTTGACAGCATCCTATAATACAATGTTGACAGCATCCCAGCATCCCATAATGCAATGTTGACAGCATCCCATAATACAATGTTGACAGCATCCCATAATACAATGTTGACACCATCCTATAATACAATGTTGACGGCATCCCATCATACAATGTATGCAGTATCCCATAATGCAAAGTCTTGTTGACTCACTATATATTTCTTATTCTATTTTCTAAGAATACCTCAAGTCACACATTCTAGATCATCAATCCATTTTTGAACGATGCAATCTCATAAGAAGTGCAAGCTAGTCAAAGAAGTGACAAGTACTTAGTATTCTTATTAGATTGCAGAGTTTTTCAATTGAAGTGTGTTCAGTGTTTTAATTGTTTGTATAATTATACTTTTTACTTTTGAATTTTCATACTTTTTAGAAGATTATCATATATACAACTTTGTTTTTATTAAATCATTGGTGATAATGACAATAATAATTGTGTTAAGTATCTTTGTATGCATGTGACTGTACCTTGCACATGCACACACACATATACGCATGCACACACGCATGCACACACACACACACACACACACACACACACACATACATGCACACACGCACACACACACACGTGCGTACACAGACACACACACGCATGCACACATAATAATGGAATTGCTTCAAATACGTAAACCCTGAATCTGTAATCTGAAATACATACATACATTACATGCAGGATCATGCGTGTATGGTAATCATGAGCACAATGCATGACTCATACAAGGCCATATAGTGCATGCATGGTTTCACTATTACAGTGTTTTCCCAGGTAGGTACCTTATAATGGCATGCATGTTAGTCCAGCATGCCTTCTTCACTAAGGCCCCATTTACACGTATCCGGATACCCTTGTAAACGTATACTTTTGAAGATGTTTACACAGACTATTTACACGAAAATGCCAAAAACATAAGTGAATGTGGATACTTTGTAAACGGCTACCTAAGTGGATACTCTATAATTTTAAATGCATACATCGATCGTTTCAATCGTTTTCATGTAAATAATTAAGTTGTAAACGCATTCAAAAGTATATGTTTATAGAGGTATCCGGATACGTGTAAAATGGGGCCTAAAACTTAATACTATTCATGCATCCATATAGATTATTGAAAATTTATGTTTATAGTACAAGTCATGCTGCATGGTGCCCAAATTAAACTGAAGCTGCAAGCAATTTGCCATGCATTGCATGTATACGTATACGTATGACATTGCACATTATGGTGACCCATGCATGTATGCACATATGTACATGAATGTATTTAACATGCCTAAAATTATTTCTGGGGAGATCACTGCTAATTACGTATAATATTATTATGACATTAATCAAAATATATCATGTTCTGCTATACATTATTATTGTGGTACACAAATGTAGTACTGTTCCTGCACTACACTTCACTCCAGCAATGTAGCACAATCGATCGACTCAATTGTAAATTATATTTAGTCCAGAAAGCATTACAGTCCAGCATATAAACGAAATACTCAAACTATTCATGTTTGAGTACGTACAAAGCTATCCCCATCAAATGGCAGTTTCAGTGCAGGGGAATGATCAGTTGTCAGGGGCAACTGATGGATAGGTCCACTCTGTCAACGGGACGGTGGTTTCTTTGATGGTAATTGGAGACACCCATCGAAGGAGATAGAACATACTGCCGGCCTTGTCATTGGTTCCTGAAAAGAAAATAAAGAAGAATCAAGCACTGCAAAACCTCTCTAATCCTAAATCTCTCAAAGGAATATTGAGTGCCTAGAATAGTAGCTGCATTAGCTAAAGACCTCCCAAACAGCTTACTGAACTGAACCTCTACAATCCAACATTCTCTCTAATCCCGCCATCTTATGAGGTACAGTCACCATATTAAAGTATGCTGAGGGTCACTCCATAATCCGACAACCTCCTAATCCGACACTTGTTTCAAGTCCCATTGAGTGTCAGATTGGAGAAGTTTCACTGTATACTGAATTACAGAAAAGATAGAAAGCTTCTGCATTTT
>CAUJGJ010000208.1:843573-876073 GCA_963170055.1 Halisarca cf. caerulea | reverse complement strand
TCTCTCTAATCCAACCATGTTATGAGATACACTCACCATGTTTGACTGTACTAAGAAGCACTGGATAATCTGACAACCTCTGTAATCTGACATCTATTTTGTGTCCCATGGAGTGTCGGATTATGGGGGTTTCACTGTATGCACCTGTCATTTGTGCCACCCTAAGTGTACCCAAACCACCTCTCACATGCTACGTATTACAATGAAACCTCTGTAGTCTGGCACTTCTACAGTCCGACATTCCCTCTAATCCGACCATCTTATGAGGTACTGTTGCCATACTAATGTATGGTAAGAGTCACTCTGTAATCCAACAACCTCCTAATCTACCATTTTTCCTAGCCCCGTTGAGTGTTGGATTGGAGAGGTTTCACTGTATATATACCCCAGGTATACCCCAGGTATACCCAGGCTGTTAATGTGGACCAATGGATGCTCGGGTAAAGACAACCACAAGCACATGAGAAAAAAATGGACATTCTCTTTTGTAAGGCAATGCATCAGACAGGACCCTTAAAACCAGAAGGATGATGTTTTATTATTATTACTTCATAACTTTACAGTCACGTGGCAGTGACTGAGGGACAAACACCAAATACAAAGGTGAAGCTGGGGGGTGAGGGCGGACGTATCAAGTAGGGTGAAGTTTAAGGTGATGTTGGTATATGGAACACACATGCAGACCAGGGAATATAAATACAGGAAAGAAATAGATTATGATATCCCGGGTAATCGGGGGTATTATGAGACAGTGCAGATTATGAGACACATTCACCGAACCTGATAGTAAGTTCGGTGAATGTGTCTATTATCAGGTTCAGTAAATGTGTCTCATATAATCTCTGCTGTCCCATAACCCTAAGTGAGGGATGTTGTGAGGGAAAACTAGGCAGATTGTGGGAAACCATTGTGTAAAAAGGCTTGAAATAAAAATGTATGCTTGTGAGCCCATGATAATAATATTATACAGTAATAAAATTTGGTAGAAAGCAAAGAGAACAAAAGTGAAACGTAAAATTTGGATTGGTGATTTGAGTTATTATTGGGTCAGAAGAGATTCAGACATTTCTGGGTTTTTTTTCTACATGAGGACCCGAGTTTGGAAGTAGGTTTACAGTAGTCTCGCGTGGCCAGCCCCTTTTTCCTGTTCTCTGGAAGTGCAGAGAACAGGAAAAAGGGGCTGGCCACGCGAGACTACAGGTTTACAGAGTGGTTGCATTGACGTCATAAATATGACGCCATTTTTACTTCCACAAGAGGGCCAAATCACCCATTGTGAAAACTCAGTACAGGTTCTTCGTGCTGTTAATCCCGCCAGTATAACTAACTCGCATGAAGTAACAACATACCTCCTTCAGCTTAGTCCTCTCTGGACTGCCGGGATAAAAGCCTAGTATTGGTTCATTGATAGGTGGCGGTACGGTGGAAGACCATCTGGAGAAAGAAGTGCTTGAATGGTAACCACAAATACTAGTGATAGATTCATGGCTGCAGTTTGTGCATATTCAACTATGTTCGTACCTCGACTGGTGCCACGACAGCCACTTGGGGAGTGAACGACCGAGGGAGGACAGACGGCTCATTACTGCAGCCACAGGATAACGTGAACGAAAATTATGCGTTCTGTAATTGAATATTACATGCAGGTAGCACAGATAATATACTGCAGTATCTATGTTCCCAGTAAACAAACAAGCATCTGCACCAGTAGCAGTTCCTACATGAGCTTGGCTTATTCCATTGGAGTACTTTACACGCAGCTATCATATCCTGATCGATAAGAACATTTGGCAATGAGAGCTTATTTGTCCCCTGAAATTTGTATCCTAGAACCTGAAGGATTCACTAAAACTTAGGGTAAAGTGGGTAATTTTAAATTTGGAACACGTGCATGGGATAATTTGGAATGGATCAAGCCTTTAACTATTGCTATATGCAGTTGTACCACTGCTGAAAGCCCAAAGCACAGAGATCGACAACATTGAGGAGAAAGAATGCGTGCATCTTACGATGATCAATAACTTGTTCTACTGACCAGCCATTTTCAACCACCCCACCATTCCCGTCTACAAATACCCCTGTGTAGTTCTACACACGAGCAACTCTGAACACATTTAATAAATAAACAAGAACAACAACATTAATACGAATTGCAAACATACAAACTAAACACACATACACAATACACACAACAAGCTGAGGTGCATTATAAATGATAGAGAAAGAAACAATTCTTGCTTCATTTATTTTCTTCATTCTTTGGAGGGAATGTGTACCTGAAACAAGAGAATTAAGCAGTTGGATAGTATTAAATTGGTAAATACCTCAAATCATTAAAATATTGCATACAAAAAGATTTCTATTGGGGGTTGAAATTCCTTTGCACATAATATGCATATGAATGTCATTACAATGAAAGTACTAGTTCATTCTACTGTAGAATCTATAAATTCGTAATGATTCACGTACAACATATTGTGAATAGAATCACATTGCAACCTTTTGTATAGACAAACATTTCATGATTTACGGAAAGTTGACAAACTCACTGTCAACATTGTCTGTCCGAGGGTGATTGAGAATTTGAGAGAAGTTTGATGTCTTGACCTCCGGAACAAGGTGGCCCTCCTAATATTCTTGCCCTGAGAAAATAACAATCATAAGAAAACACTTGTATGTACATGTACACATACACAAGTACACAAGCACACATCCACACACACACACACACACACACACACACACACACACACACACACACACACACACACACACACACACACACACACACACATAAACACACACACTCACACAAACACACACACACATACACACACACACACACACACACACACACACGCACACACGCACACACATAATATACAGAACACATTGGGGATTGCCAAAAGTGTCCTGATTACAGAGGTGTCCTGATTTTCTAGGGTTACCCCAATATGTCATGCAAGTATGTGAGAAATGGGACCACAATCAAATGTTTTATACAGGTGTCCAGATTTTCAAATGTCCTGAATAGCAGGTTTCACTGTATGAAAATACATAAACCCACACAACGAAACAGTCTATACGGTAAACTCAGGGCCAGTCAGGCATGTATCACACAGTTTGGAAAATTTGAATCCAATTAAGAAACTCTCATCAACAAGGATCCGAAACATCTATAATCAGACATTCTCTCTAATCCAACCAACTAATGTATTACAGTCTCCATATCAACGCATGCCGAGAGTCACTCTGTAATCTGATAACCTCCTAATTTGGCACCTTATCAAGTCCCATTGAGTGCTGGATTAAACAGTTTTCACTGCATACACAAATAATGTTACATTACTTAATCTCAAAACATACACATAGTTACGTATGTAGTTATGTAGTTATGTAAAGTGGAAACTCGCTATAAAGAAATCTTTTGCAGTGAATTTCTGCATGCAGTGAAAAAAATTCATGCAACCCAGTGAGTAAATATTTCACTATGAAAGTTTAACTGGATATTGTAAGTTTCTGGTATTGTTGAAAATTTTCAGTGTCCCCTGAGATTCGTTGTAATGAGATTTACCTGTATGTCACAGCACCAACAACCACACCATAACACAGATACCAACACCATCATGCTGATAGCAATATCAGGATACAGATAGCAACCCCATCATCCAGATAGCAATGCCAGCAACATCACTGCCCAGATAGCACCACCAGCAAGACCACTGCCCAGATAGCAACACCAGCAAGACCACTGCCCAGATAGCAATGCCAGCAAGATCACTGCCCAGATAGCAACACCAGCAAGACCACTGCCCAGATAGCAATGCCAGCAAGATCACTGCCCAGATAGCAATGCCAGCAAGACCACTGCCCAGATAGCAATGCCAGCAAGACCACTGCCCAGATACAACACCAGCAAGACCACTGCCCAGATAGCAATGCCAGCAAGACCACTGCCCAGATAGCAATGCCAGCAAGACCACATCCCAGATAACAACACCAGCGAGACCACTGCCCAGATAGCACCACCAGCAAGACCACTGCCCAGATAACAACACCAGCGAGACCACTGCCCAGATAGCAATGCTATCATTAACATGCACAGTAAACACTGTCACCCAACCTACCATACAGATAGCAACATGATCATCCAGATAGAAACACCATTATCACATACGTACATGCGCCATACATACACACACACACGCATATACGTGTACACACACACATGTGCAAACACACACACACACACACACACACACACACACAAACATACACACACACACACACACACACACACACATACACACACATCTCTCTGAGAAATTCTCGAAACACAAACACACTAAATTATCCAACAGATAGCGCTCCCAAGCGGACACAAACCTTGCTGAAGCATATGCTGCCTCCCTCTCTGCAAGAGTTTTGTACTTTTTTGATTCTTCACTTGGAGGATTTGGAGAGGACAAGGCTTGGGGTGAGCCTGCCTCCTGACGTTTTAATATCTTAACCTAAAGAAGGAACATTACATGTAGGATTTGGGTATGTAAGCTGTACAGAGTAAATATGTATGTACTTATACAATTAATTTAACATCTGATATCTTTTTTGATAATTATCAAGAAATCACGAATTCAAAATTGCATAGTGCATAAGATTTGAGGTGTGTGTGTGTGTGTGTGTGTGTGTGTGTGTGTGTGTGTGTCCATAGATACTCTATATAGTATCTATGGTGTGTTGACATAGACCCCAAGTACTACCAAGCAAAACACAAAATTAAAACTTAATGTTGACTGTAGCCTGTACCGCTTCTCACCGAAAACAGAGGAGGAGAAGGTGTGTCTGTGTGTGTGTGTGTGTGTGTGTGTGTGTGTGTGTGTGTGTGTGTGTGTGTGTGTGTGTGTGTGTGCGTGCGTGCGTGCGTGTCTGTGTGTGCGTGCGTGTGTGTGTCAGCGCATAAGATCTTAGATGATGATGTGCATGTGATATGGTATGTGGCTCTCACGGGGGCTACATATTGAGTTCTCTCCGAATCTTGAATCTTCAATCTCGGATCGAGAGTGGACACAAACTGAGAATCTGTTTCACTGGTGCCTGTTTCGACTCGTGTCGCCTCCGCTGGCTTAACCACTATCGTTTCTGTTGTTTTTAGTTCATTTTTTCTCTCTTCCATTCTTCTTTCAAGATCCTAAATAGCAATAACGAAAGATCATTAGGCTTCCAAAGCAGGGTAGTGTAAAAGCGATGTCGGGTGCTTTACCTCTGTGTCGGCATCTTCCCAATTGTCAACCACATCTTCGGGGTAGGCGGCCATTGGCAAAAGTCCCGATTCAGATTTCACATCAGAACTCAGCATGATACTTCCGGGGGAAGTCCTACAATGTCAAATGGAGGAAGTGTCTAGGTATGTGAGACTAAAATAAGGTATGTGAGGCCCGGTTGGTCACGTTTAGCTTGTTCCCTTGCACATGCATGAAGATGACTTCAATAAAGTAATGTAATATGCTCTTCTTTATCTAGGTTAAGAATGCTATACTGAGCTTGCGGAGATGCACAGGACTGACTTCTGTTAACGTAAACTGAATGATGATAATTATGGTGGTCGATGACAAGCAAGATTTGGAATACTGAGAAATTCACCAAAGTGGATAATGTCTGCATGGCTATAAATGCAGTAACTGCTCCCCTTTTGAAGTATTTCATTTATATTTTAGAACTCTTGAGACTAGTAAAAAATAGTACTTACTGTATTAATTTATAGCCAGATAATATTTACATCTCATTACAAATTGTATTATTACAGAATTAATTGAATTTTACACCATCTGATTACACCAAAATCCAAGTAGCAAAGATCAGATATATTAAAAAGCACTGGGCCAATTATAAACATGAAGCAACAAGAACGGCAGGGTCCAGCACCAGTGCTGTCAACTCCCACAGTTTCTCTACTTTTGCCAGATCATTCATTACTTCAAACTTTGCTTGTCATGTTGGTAATAATTAAACAAACAGCTATAATGGTCCTTGATGGCACTTAATAGCCAAGTTCTGTTTGTATACCGGCCCTCTTACTCCAATTATGATCAAATGGGTTATGGGATCCATGCTGTCATGAGAATTCTCCCAACTGACATAATTATAATCTTACAGACCATGATATATAGCTGCTTTTCTACATAATATACAGTCAGTCCTAATCTGCACACATCCGTTCTGGATGAAATTGTGGTTAAAGTGAGGGAACTGGATAAATGAGGGAGCAGTAGTATAGTAACAGTATAGTAACTGTTACAGTAGGATTATTGCAGATTTGCTACAATAGAAACTACTGCAGAAAGTGAGGGAACTGGATATCTGAGGCGCGGACAAGTGAGGTCTCACTGTACACCTTAATGCTTTTCTACATAATATAGAACCGAGGTAAACTATATAAAAATAATTTAGAATCTATTTTGTATGCCACAAGGTTAGTTTTGGAACCAGACCCACTTCCCTCTGTGATATTATATTAATGTGTCAAGCAACCAACAATCATCCTTGTAATCCACTTATGTGAAGCAAGGAAAGGAAAAGAGGTGAACATATGAACAGACTTTGTTCGTATGTTCGTCTCTTTTCCTCCGGGAGAGAGATTGATGCTGAGCATGGCTCTCCCACTCCACTCGTTTTCTCAATACAGCCTGATCGCTGCAAAGCTGTCTGAGAAGAGAGGACTCCAGTATCACATTGCGATAAATTGGATCACATGTGTTCTTGGATTCTCACTAATCATATCAACCATCAGATGCATCAGAGGGTCAAGATCTACATATATATAGCTAGGAGTCCACAAATTGACACTGCCTCTATTGATTTGATCATATAATATTCACATTAAATAAAAGGTCACAGAGCGAGTGCATGGGTCTGGTTCCGAAACCACATTACATAATCAAAAGAATAACCTCGAATATCCCGCGCTTGCGTGGACGGTTGCGCAAATGCGAGACTTTGATCACGTTCCACACGTTTCCTTTCCTATAATAGTACAGAATTTCTTCGAGAAGAATAGAAGAAAGCTTAGTAACTAAAATAAACCCGAACGTCTCAATGGAAATTATTCATCGAGGAGTACAGAACGTGCAAGAGATGTTGGGACTGTCAACACCAACTCCTGTCTACGCTGCTGGAGCGCTTTCATTGGGAGTTTTCACTCTCTGGCTTCTTAGGAAATACTATTTTGCAGGTGGTGCGTGCAGGAACAAGAACAGACTGGACGGGAAAACGATTATCATCACCGGAGCCAACAGTGGTATAGGGAAGGAGACGGCCATAGAGTTGGCAAAAAGGGGCGCCAAAGTCTACATGGGTTGCAGGAGTGTTCAGAGAGGAGAGAAGGCCTTGGAAGAAGTGAAGGCATCGAGTGGATCAAAGGAAGTGTTTCTTCTAAAGATTGACTTGTCATCCAAACGTTCCATTCGCGAATTCGTTGATAACTTTCTATCTCGAGAATCTCATCTTCACATTCTCATCAACAATGCTGGTATTATGGAAGTTCCAGAAGGCAAAACAGAAGACGGATTCGAGAGGCAAATGGGAACAAACCATCTTGGTCACTTCTACCTCACTCACTTCCTTCTCGATACCCTGAAGCATAGTGCTCCAAGTCGCATCATCAATGTCTCTTCAATGGCACATGCGTTCTCAAGACTTGACGTTAATGATCTTAACATATCCAAAGTGAAGTATAACAAAACTGTAGCCTATGGTAACAGCAAGGAAGCCAACATGCTCCATGCTGCTGAACTTTCAAGACGTCTTGAGGGGACAGGAGTGACAGCATACTCCTTACATCCTGGTGCTATACGTACAGAACTCCAAAGGGAGTGGAATGCATTATTTGCGGTATGTGCATGTCGTGTACAACTTTGTGTAGATAATATAAGGAGTAGGTATGGACGCCCTAATTTTTATGCCTTATAATGCATAAGCGATAATAATATTTAGAAGTATGGCGTTCCTAAGTTCTGTCAAATTGACTACTCTCTGGTGCGCGGAGCACTTTTCCTTATAGCTCTGACATGTTGGCACAGATATACTTCTCATCGCTTGAGCAACTTCAATAAGCTCCAGTCCACACATAAATTTAAAATTTAAAAGATGGGCACAAAGGTATCGATTACCAAGATTTACAAGTTTTAGATTTGTGTGAAAGTATGTTACTACAAAAAGTGACTCACCGATCCGTTAAGCCTTCAGTATGAGGTAAACTAGGAATGCATCTATATGTGTGTCTCTATGTGTGACATTTACTTGTAGTATTTGTACTGAACATTTAGGTCCTGTGTGGGATTTGTATATTTCGAACTATTAGTCATAGGTCACGTGTGAGTAGCGCATGTTACGTAGCTTAATTCGTTAGGAACAGGCACAATGTCCTTTATTCTTCTGATAAGTTTTTGATCTATTGTATGTGACCGCGTGGCAGTAGCTGAGTTGGTCTGGGTAAATGATTGAGTTGAGAAACTGTGTCCAAGTTCTGCAATCATTTCATAGACAAGTGTTTACACATGAGACTTGCCTCGCTGGTAGTATGCAAGCTATGCCATGTGTATTGTAGTGCACAGATGTAGTGCTGTGTTTGTTTCATGCAGTCAGTTGGTACTGTGCCTTGAAACCAAAGATACTCGATCCAAGCATCTAGACTATGTTCAAACTGAGTTGTTTTAGCCTAACTGAACTCTGCATGGTCCTCACTTCCAGATGCCAGCTGCTGTGTTTCACTGAAACTGAGATGTTTTAGCCTGACTGAATGCTGGCCCTCAGTTTTGGATGCCAGTTGCTGTGCTTTTTTGACACACAAAGAGGGGTGAACACTGACGATAGTTTTCTATATCAAAATCTGTGTTTCGTGGAAGTATTTCACAAAGCTACAAATTTATGCACGTGACAATATTGTACAATTGTATCTAGTCAACTTTCAAATATCATGTAATATGTATATATGCAAACTTAATAATATAATTATGTGTTTATGCATTTCTCTACTATGAAAGTTATAATCATAGTGGCCGTAGCATGCAGCCATGCAAGTTATAATTACTTTTATGCAAGGACCAATCCCCTTCCATAATTTGCATAAATTAATTTCGCGCAAATTTTATCTTATGTTTGTTCATTGCATGTATGTAATAATAATATTTCATTCTATAGTTGGCCATGAAGCCAGTTGGATGGTTCACTTTCAAGACCCCCTATGAAGGGGCTCAAACGACCATCTATCTTGCAACGGAGAAGGGAGTTGAGAGGCATTCTGGAAAGTACTTCAAAGATTGTCATGTATCAACACCTTGGTTTGGAGTAATGAGTGATCCTGAGAAAGCAAAGAAACTGTGGGAGGTTTCCAAAGAAGCATTGGAGCTTGAATAGGTGTCTATAGAACAGTTGAACTGATCATTTGAAGCAGATATATGGCATGCGAACGGATATCAGTTACATTTTCAATACTGTAACAGTAATTATAACTAGACTAGTAGTATATATATATAGAATTAACACACACCAAACTTGTGTGCATATACTTCTGGATTAGTTTTGTATATATGTGCTAAATTTTGCTTTCTTAGATAATAATAATGAAATTCAGTGATTTTATAAGTAAGTTACATGTGTGAGCTTATAATTAGTATGTGAGAGCAAGTTGGAAAAAGTGCAGCCGGCTAAGGATATGTGTGTGTGCATGCGTGGGTGGGTGCGTGTGAGTGTGTGTGTGTGTGTGTGTACATTGTGTGTGTGTGTGTGTCTGCAGTGTGTGTGTGTGTGTGTGTGTGCGTGTGTGTGCGTGTGTGTGTGTGTGTGTGTGTGTGTGTGTGTGTGTGTGTGTGTGTGTGTGTGTGTGTGTGCATGTGTGTGTGGGTGGGTGGGTGGGTCGGTAGATGGGTGGATGTGCATGTGTGGTGATAACTTTGGAGTATTGTCAATAAGTGATCTTGCATGAAAAACAAGCTGGGTATAGCTATACAGTACTTTCAAAGAAAATGTTGGAACTACAATTAACATGTCATACTAGTATGACTGAGTATAATAGGCTATTTGGGTGCATATATATAATAATATTATTATGTTTGCCACTGACACCACTTTTTCAACAGGCATAGGGCTATACATACATGAGGCTAGACAAGTATATGGCTATATAGGCAGAGTTTAGTTGGACTGAGTGCACACTGCAAATTCCTACATCCTGTAGCATATGCATATGTGCGGGATGTATATAGGAATTTGCAGTGTGCACTCAGTCCAACTAAACTCTGCCTAGCCCTACCCGTCTATAGCCTCATGTATGTATAGTCCTATGCTCGTCTAGCCCTTTGACCACCTATAGCCCAGTGCCTGTTTTACAACTTACCCTTGTTCCAAGTGTTTGTTGAGGATCCTTTTTGGGTTAAACCTTTTTGTATGCAGTCCTGTGTCAATCCTACATCCTTTTACCATTTTTAAATGGTTTTGATACACCCTTTATCATGATGTTTGCCACACCACTTTTATTTTCGAAACTAAATAGTCTATAACAGTGGTAGAAATAGCATTTGACATTTGTTAGGACAAACGGCTGATCCAGTGTTACATATATCAATTTGTAAGACATTTTGAAGATTGGTCAGCCATTTCTAACCAACCTAGATTATGTACGTAATAATACATACAGTAATACAGAAGGAATCTTTAGCACTGAACCTTGAGATTAATTGGCAAACAAAGTGGCACTTGACTGTAATCGCCAATAGCTGAAAATCAGCTCTCAGTTTCGTTAGTCAGCCAAATGGCTGACCCAACTCAATTTTGGTCAGCAATATTCATGTTTTGTTCGGAAAATGGCAGATGGCGCCATGCAGCTATTTCTAGCTCTGCTATAATATAATACAGCTTATGCAGTGAATTTTCAGTATAGTTTGTGTTAGCTTGTATAGTGAAAATTTTCTAATCTGACACTCAACGAAAAAATAACAGCAAGACCTCTATTAAAGGACACCTCCAAAATGTCAGAAACTCCGTAAACAGGACACTCTTGTTCTGTCCCATTAGAAGTACTTCTCAGTGACATGTGTCAATTTAACCTCTGAAATAAGAACATCTCCATGCATATACAGGACAGCTTACTGTGGTCCCATTGGTGTCCTTATTATGGAGGTTTCACTGTACAGGACAGCTTACTGTGGTCCCAATGGTGTCCTTATTATGGAGGTTTCACTGTACAGGACAGCTTACTGTGGTCCCAATGGTGTCCTTATTATGGAGGTTTCACTGTATTGGCAATGGGGGGAAACCAAATCATTATTGATTGAAGTTGTACAAGTCAAGAAATTAGAAAGTATAATTAAAGTTACATGATTACAGTATGGACCCTAGACACATGGTTCCAGAACAAACAACAGAGCTGTGTAGAGGCTGGGCATGGCAAGGGCTGAAGTACATGCATACATAATGAACTTAGACAAGTAGACTAAACTATAAATGTTGATGTGTAGAGCCAAATATCAAGACTACATGTGTTGAGTTACTGAAGTAGTGGCCGAGATGCATTCCAGGTTTCAAACTGTCTGGCATTGAAGATAACTTGGGACCCAGCTATGGCTGCCTTTGCCACCTGATCTAGGAGGCATGTCACGGCTGACTTAGACATGTCACGTAGGAGCTGCCGTAAGGATGTCCTAGTTCCGGGTAGCCAGTGACCTAGGGATCCAATTTCAACAGTGATGAGGCTTGATCTGAATCCCCGAGAATCCAGATCACTTAAGGCTAGTTGGTAGTTCGGCTTATCTTCCTTACGTTGTTTGGCATTTATGAGGCTTTCTGGCGAGTTGAATGGAATGGTGAGTTCAACTAGGGTAACTTCCTGGTTAACGATTACAACTATGTCTGGATGGGCGGTGGTAACAAGCAACTCGCTTGGAATGGTGGAGGGAGGGTTTTCCTCTGCCCTGAGTCCGGGGAGGTCAGCAAGGATTCGAGCTTCGGGTATATAGTGCTGTTTTGAGGCCTTTCACTAGGACATTCAGAGTGCTGTCATGCCTCCAGGAGTACCTACCCTGTTCCAATGCGATTGGACAGGCCGACAGGATGTGGTGAGTGGGTGGGGAGGTGGTGATTGCAGAGAGCACATCTCGAATCAATTCGCATACGCCATCTCTTGAGATTTAGTGGTGTTGGCAGAGTGTCAGAGCCAGCCCGCAATAGAAAGGAGAACTGGCCTGCTGGAAGGCCTGCTTGGATTCGGTTCCAAACTCCATTGCGAGCTTCTTCGAAGAGCGAGGGGGTCTGGAATGAACTCAATAGAATAATCAAAAGAATGAACTCGAATATCCCGCGCTTGCATGGACGATTGCGCAAAGCAGGACTTGGATCACGTTCCACACGTTTCCTTTCCTATAATAATGCAGAATTTCTTCGAGAAGAATAGATTCTGAAGAAAGCTCAGTAACTAAAATAAACCCGAGCGCCTCAATGGAATCTATTCATCGAGGAGTACAGAACGTGCAAGAGATGTTGGGACTGTCAACACCAACTCCCGTCTACGCTGCTGGAGCGGTTTCATTAGGAGTTTTCACTCTCTGGCTTCTTAGGAAATACTATTTTGCAGGTGGTGCGTGCAGGAACAAGAACAGACTGGACGGGAAAACGGTTATTATTACCGGAGCCAACTCTGGTGTAGGGAAGGGGACGGCCATAGAGTTGGCAAAGAGAGGAGGCAGAGTCTACATGGCTTGCAGGAGCACTCAAAGAGGAGAGAAGGCCTTGGAAGAAGTGAAGGCATTGAGTGGATCAAAAGAAGTATTTCTTCTGAAGATTGACTTGTCATCCAAACGTTCCATTCGCGAATTCGTTGATAACTTTCTATCTCGAGAATCTCATCTTCACATTCTCATCAACAATGCTGGTATCATGCATGTACCAGAAGGCAAAACAGAAGACGGATTCGAGAGGCAAATAGGAACAAACCATCTTGGCCACTTCTACCTCACTTACCTCCTTCTCGATACCCTGAAGCAGAGTGCTCCAAGTCGCATCATCAATGTCTCTTCATTGGCTCATTCATTCTCACAACTTGACGTCAATGATCTTAACATATCCAAAGTGAAGTATAACAGCGTTATTGCTTATGGTAACAGCAAGGAAGCCAACATGCTCCATGCTGCAGAACTTGCAAGACGTCTGAAGGGGACAGGAGTGACGGCGTACTCCCTACACCCTGGTGCTGTGAAGAGTGAGCTAATTCGTGAGTATAATTTCTTCTCTCAAGTAAGTCCAGGTGGGACAGTGATAGTTCACATACTATAAAATTGTATTTATAATATTTAATTTATGTGTTGTAACTCTATACATGTATTTTCTAGTGTAGTGTTTTCGATATTTATGCACTGTTCCTATGTCTACTGATGTTTTCTGTTGGCAATCATTCATTATCAAGAAGTTGGGCACAGTCGCATCTCATTTAATTATCCAGAAACCTCATGTATCCAACACTCTGTTGTGAATCTCCATCACTAAACTGTGCACAATGTTGCCTGCCATGCGTGACTTATCCAACACATGGTTAACTGACACATTCATGGGGAACAGACGTTTTGGATAAACCAGATCCCTCTGTATTTGCAGTGGAGTGTCTATAATAAGGACACCATTGGGACCACAGTAAGCTGCCCTGTACAGTGAAACCTCCAATAAGGACACCAGGATGATTACAGTGTATGACTCTCTGACTTAGATTGATATTATAATTATTGAGTCTGTAATGTTCTGTTATGCAGATGCTTATGAGACCAATGATTTGGACAATGTTCAAGACTGCCAGAGAAGGAGCTCAAACCAGTATCTATCTTGCAACTGAGAAGGGAGTTGAGGAGCATTCTGGAAAGTACTTCAAAGATTGTCATGTAGTGAAACCTTGGTTTGGAGTAATGAGTGATACTGAGAAGAATGAGAAACTGTGGGAGGTTTCGAAGAAAATGTTAGAACTGGAATAGAATAGAGCTGATTAGGGTATTAGATTTTGGGTGTACATATGATTCGACACTTTAGTTTGAAGCTTTGACTCCAAGTTTTAGTAGGAACTTTTGGATTCCTGAGTATCACAGCATGGTACAGTAGTATTTATTGGGAATTAAAAGTTATTCAAAGTATATACATGCATACAGCGATTGCTTCTCTTCACTCAAATTCACTGCAATGCATCTGGCAGCAGCTATGCAATGGAATTGACAAATCTGTAGCTTGTAAAGGCAAGTCTAGATCTTATCTTAGACTAGTATTTTCTAGGATCTATGCTAAGTAACATCTATGATTTCATGCACAGTGTGGAGGGGCTTGTCCCGCTCAGCCAGACCTGCTGACCCATTCCTCCATTATATTCTATGGGCAAAGGGGTTGCCGAGCCATACATACAAAAAACTTTGGATTCTTGAGTGGTTGACTACTGAATAAATAGATCCAAGACCGATCCGCCCTAATTTTTTGAAACGGTCGAGGAGCAGATTTTTTCTCGTGTAATCTAGTTTAAACGGACAGGGATCAGATGAGCATCATTCACCGAGGAGTACAGCGTCTACAAGAGATGCTGGGACTATCCACCCCAACTCCCGTCTACGCTGCTGGAGCGCTTTCATTGGGAGTTGTCACTCTCTGGCTTCTCAGGAGACATTATGCAGGTGGTGTGTGCAGGAACAAGAACAGACTGGACGGGAAGACGGTTGTCATCACCGGCGCCAACAGTGGTATAGGGAAGGAGACGGCCATAGAGTTGGCAAAGAGAGGAGGCAGAGTCTACATGGGTTGCAGGAGCACTCAGAGAGGAGAGAAGGCCTTGGAAGAAGTGAAGGCATCGAGTGGATCGAAGGAAGTATTTCTTCTAAAGATTGACTTGTCATCCAAACGTTCCATTCGCGAATTCGTTGATAACTTTCTATCTCGAGAATCTAATCTTCACATTCTCATCAACAATGCTGGTATCATGCATGTCCCAGAAGGCAAAACGGAAGACGGATTCGAAAGGCAAATGGGAACAAACCATCTTGGTCACTTCTACCTCACTCACTTCCTCCTCGATACCCTGAAGCAGAGTGCACCAAGTCACATCATCAATGTCTCTTCTCACGCTCATAGGATGGCAAAACTTAAGATTGATGATCTTAATATGGCCACAGTCAAGTATGACACATTTGTTGCCTATGGTAACAGCAAAGCTGCCAACATGCTCCATGCTGCAGAGCTTTCAAGACGTCTTGAGGGGACGGGAGTGACAGCATACTCCCTGCATCCAGGTGTAGTTGCCACAGAACTTGGCCGAGAGTGGAGCACACTCTTTAAGGTACATGAGTCATATCCACACTCAATATTCATATATATTATAGCGGCGAAATTCATTCTATATAAATATGTATACAGTTCAGGCCCGTAGCCAGGGGGGGTCGTTGGGTTTGGACACCCCCCCCCCCCCCCTCCACCCCCTAAGAATCACCAACCCATAAAAGATATATGTAAAACTGTTTCAAAGGAGTATAATAGCCTTATTTAGACAAACTAGCCACTTTGTCCCTTTGTTTTGTTGCTCTATTATCACTAAACGCTATCCAGAACACTACCTGATCGCAATTGGCCTCCACTTTGTGATGTCATTTGTCATCAAAGTGACATTTACTACTATTATGTTCTGCAACTCTTGCACTGTGCAAAATATTATATGGATAATTTTTGAGAGTACTTTGCATAGGGGATCAATGTGTGTGTGTGTGTGTGTGTGTGTGTGTGTGTGTGTGTGTGTGTGTGTGTGTGTGTGTGTGTGTGTGTGTGTGTGTGTGTGCTTGTACATGTGTGTGTGTTTGTGTGTATATGTGTGTGTGTGTATGTGTGTGTGTGTGTATGTGTGTGTGTGTGTGTGTGTGTGTGTGTGTGTGTGTGTGTGTGCGCGCGCGCTTGCGAGTGAAGGGGGATTGCAGAAATCTGAAATGTAACCCCCCCTCTGGAAAGTCCTGGCTACAGGCCTGCAGTTGAATCTTGTTAGCATGAAAGTCAGTGGACTACCCTGAAATGTGGACAATACTATACAATGTCATGTTATGCTTGGACTTGCTTAGTATGTCATGTTGAGCTATTTCATATCAGCACGGTTTAACTGTATTTGGATGCAATGTACATAAGGCTTAGCAGTGGAACAGGGGGCAGGGGCGGTCACCCCCTCTAATTTTCAGTTAAGGGTACCCAAATTTGTAGACCAATATACTCGTCTTTAATATTCAGACAAGTTATAGAACCACATTGTGATGCTGTAAATCCTTACGGATGCCTGCCATATATTCAAGACATATGCATAGGGGTCGCACTCTACCCCCTAAGTTTACATGTTCTACGTACCACCACTGATGACATTGTTTATTGCACAACGCACACCAAATATTTGTCACCACAATTAATATTCTATATGTACCACTCTATCCACACAGCTATTTCTGACTCCGATTAGTTGGATATTTTTCAAGACCCCCCGTGAAGGAGCTCAAACAACCATCTATCTAGCAACTGAGAAGGGGATCGAGGAGCATTCTGGAAAGTACTTCAGTGATTGTCACACGTTTAAGCCACGTACAAGTGTTTTGAATGATCCAGCAGATGCCACAAAACTATGGGAGGTTTCCAAAGAATTGTTGGAATTAGAATAACTATATTAGACTATATAGGCCTACATAATAACTTGATGTGTGATGATACAATTATAGCCGTTATTAATGAATCAGATGATATGCCATGATATATAATGATCGAATGTATTATAAAATGCATAGAATTTGTTGCATATAAAATCTGCAGTTCAGTCCAATGGTTCAATGGAAAGGAGTCTCTCTGAAACTTGCCAAAGTCTCTCAGCCATGCTGTGATCTTCAACTTGCCGATATGTTTGACTAACACTACACCTCGAAAAGTATCTTCCTGAAAGGTGCTCAATTCCTTCTTCAGTGGCACAGTAAATAGTTGTCTGAGCCCCTTGTTCAGGTGTCATCAGAAACATGTTTACGGGTGTTCTCAGTGCCTAATAGTATGTGAACATTACAAACACAAAATCATATGAAGCAACACACACACACACACACACACACACACACACATACACACACACATGTAAACACACACACACACACACACACACACACACACACAGTACATTTTGAATTGCACAAAATGCACCATCAATGTATCAATACGCAATCAGTGATATACACACCATTATTAGAGAGTTGCGGTCCCTTATAAGTTCTGTACCAACAACACCAGGATGCAGGGAGTATGCTGTCACCCCTGTCCCCTCAAGCCTCCTAGCTAATTCGACTGTGTGAAGTATCTGAGCTGCCTTGCTGTTCATGTATGCACGTAAGGGACTCACATTCAAACCATCCATATTCAGGTTGTTCAAATCAAGGGTATGGAACCGGTGAAGGAGTGCAGAAACATTAACAACACGACTAGGAGCACTTCTCTTGAGAAGATCTAGTAACAAATAAGTAAGGTAAAAGGGACCAAGGTAGTTTACACCCATTGTCATTTCAAAACCATCTTCAGTTTTGGGACCCATGCTGGGAAGAACTAGTCCTGCATTATTGACAAGAATGTCCAAACGCTCCTGTTCAGCCTTAAATTGTTCCACAAATTCATCAATGGATTTCTTGGAAGCAAGGTCTAACTTCATTAAGAATACATCCGACGAATTGCTACTAGCCTTTACGTCCATCAAGGAGGCCTCTCCTTTCTCCAGATTTCTACAGGCCATAATAACCAAGGCACCCCTTCGGGCCAAATTTATAGCGGTTTCTTTGCCGATACCCGTGTTGGCGCCTGTCACAATTACCGTTTTCCCCTCTAAAGAGACACGATTTCTGACCATTGTGGCTCCCATTCTAAACGAACGTAGATCATGCCCTCAAGTTGTAACCTGCTGTAATCATGGATGTATCTGCAGTTTACCGTAAACTACTTTTTTTTTTTTTTCATTGTCTATGCTGCAACAGGCTGTTGACACACTAAATTTTGCTGAAAACTACATTGAATTTGGTAACCTTTGTCCATTGTCTATATCTATGCTGCAGCAGGCTGCTAACACACTGAAAACTTCATAGAATTTGAGTGGAATTTTAAAAAGACACAAGCACCAGAATGATAAAAAAAGAAATTGAATAATACATACACACAGTTGGAGAACATCTCTTGCAAGATAGTGGCTTTGAGAAAAGCCGTTTGTTTGTGAGAGTTAACTGCTTAACCACCAAAACCGTACAGGGTACGTCCTTGGCGCTTCAGAGCGTAGACAACGTCCATTGCTGTAACAGTCTTTCTCTTGGCATGCTCTGTGTAGGTAACAGCATCCCTGATGACGTTCTCGAGGAAGACTTTCAAGACGCCTCTCGTTTCCTCGTAGATGAGACCGCTGATACGCTTCACGCCACCACGACGAGCAAGACGTCTGATTGCAGGCTTTGTGATACCCTGGATGTTGTCACGCAGGATCTTCCTGTGACGCTTGGCGCCTCCCTTTCCGAGACCTTTGCCTCCTTTGCCACGACCAGTCATACTGAAACAGTTAGAGAATTCTCTGAAGTGAACTTCAACGAAGATTCGATGATCCCCTTTCACAGAGCTGGGTATTATACAAAGAGAGCGGACCTCTTTGTAGCCTGTGACGTCACGAACGGACTCAGTTGTAATCCTGCACCCACGTGTAGCAGCTTATCCATGTATTGCGCAATGAGGCCACTGACTGAAGAAGAAACGAAAGCTGTTTTGGAGAAGTTATCCAAATAGTAAGCCACAGCAAACCTTTTCGCCGAGATTTAGTCGTGTTGTACTGCATCACTTAATGTTTGCTACTGGTACAAGACTAGTCATGTGTTATGTTCAATCTACATGGAACCATAGATAGGTCGAGTATCTATGATGGAACCAATTTAGCCATAATCATCATCATTTTTATTTACCAATAGAAAAAGTGCCCCTTCAGCTAAATTTGCTGGTCTCTCAAATGGGTCCTTTAAATTCATAGACATTTAAATCATAATATGCAGACATCACAATTACAATTACATGCTACATTTATGACAAAATTACAGTCACCAAATGTCAGAATGTGTTCCAAAGATGGATGTAAACTTGAAGACATACACATGTGTTGACTGGCAGTGTCTGCTCGTCTGTTCCACAGCATTGGAGATAACGTAAAGGCACTCATAACTCGTCCTGACGGCAATTACTGCTTCAGACTACACAAGGAGAGAGTTTATTATGCCAAGTAAGAAATATTATCTGTGGTAAGACCAACCAATACCCCCACAGGGGTAAGAGCTCCATGCCAGTGGTATTGCAGTAGAACCTCGTTAAGAAGAACACTCTTTAAGACAAACTTCTGCTTCACACAAACTACTTTCCTAGCCCTGTTTGGTTTGCTGTAGTACTGTACATGTATTACTATATCCTGATAAGAAGAACTTCTGGTGTAGTTAGATCTAATTTTGTGGGTCCCCTAAAGTTCATCTTAACGAGGTTTGACTGTTGTTTGTCTGTAGGTACGAGTATCTGCACATCATTAGTATGTGTCACAGTGCATAGAGTTCACCACTCCTTGATGCAATGCTTCACTAAATTAGACCAGTAATTCCTCCAAAGAAGGTCGTGTCAAGTTCTCTTATTCTGTGATTTCGGTATTTCTGTGACAATGATGTCGAGGATTTTCAAAACTGTACATAGTCCTTGGCTTTTATCAATTTACCCATAAATCCTGTCTTTAGTGTATGCTCAGTTGCAAGTCTAGGGAGGATGGAGGAACACCCCCTCCCCAACCAAATGCAGCTCTTGATACAGTGAAGTGCAGCTGGTTGTGTCTAAAGCAGTCACTGTATACATCTAGCTGAAGCATCTATGTCTGCCTAAACACCAGCTTATGTCTGTCTAAACACCAGCTTATGTCTGCCTAAACACCAGCTTATGTCTGCCTAAACACCAGCTTATGTCTGTCTAAACACCAGCTTATGTCTGTCTAAACACCAGCTTATATCTGTCTAAACACCAGCTTATGTCTGCCTAAACACCAGCTTATGTCTGTCTAAACACCAGCTCATGTCTGTCTAAGTACCAGCTTATGTCTGCCTAAACACCAGCTTATGTCTGCCTAAACACCAGCTTATGTCTGCCTAAACACCAGCTTATGTCTGTCTAAACACCAGCTTATGTCTGCCTAAACAACATCACTATAACATATGTTCGTATTTTAGGTAACTCAGTGATAGTATACGTTTGTTTTTGTACGTATAAGAAGTGGCAAAGGTGGACTTTGTGCTAAGGTTCTACCCACAATGCTTTATAAATGTCATCATTTTTGCAGAGAAGACCTTGTGAAGAAGTCTGTAAGTATTTCTCGTGACAATCTTGTAAGTCTGGGAACTTGTATTGGAAAATTTACAAAGACACGCAAGTTTCGATTGCACATTACATCCCTGGATATCATAGCATCTTATGCTAAGGTATGCAGTCGTCATGTATTTTGGGGGGTGCATATTCAGTTTTTGTTTTTGTCCTTGTTGTTGTATTGTTGACGTTATTACTTACCTTTGTTGTTCTGTTTTTATTGTTGTTTTGTTATAGTGCTGCTATTGTTGTTTAAATATGACAATGTGATTGTTGTTGTTGTTTGTCCTTTATTTGTTGTGTTATTTTGTTCATTATTTGTGTACCTCTTGTTTCATATGTGCATATGTATTTTTGTACACAGTATAAAGTATGGGTGAAGCCAAGTTCCGAGATGTCCTATCTCTATGGTAACCATATTCTCAAATCTGGTCTGGGAAGGATCACAGAAGGGACCGGGCAGTATCAAGGAGTCGTCGTGTATTCCATGTCAGATTTACCACTGGTAGGCCCATGTCTTGATTGTACTGTGTATGTGTAAATACACCTGGATATGGTGGAGCCTCTGACAGTCCAGTACAGTGAACCTCTGTAATAAGGACACCAGTTGTCTCACAGTAAACAGTCCAGTACAGTGAAACCTCTACAATAGGGTCATCATTTGGACTGTGGTTTGCTGTCCTGTATGTGAAAATCATCCATATTTTTGGGAGGGTTAAGTGCACACATACTGGGGGGGGGGGGGGGGTTGGGGGGTTGGGGGATGTCAAATGGGACAGAGCAATAATGTCTTGTTAAGGAAGTGGCTACAGTTCTGAGGTGTCCTATGGAGATTTCACTCTGTATGGAAGTATAAATCTGTGTTTCCTCCAGTGTATCTGGCTGGAACTGCAAAATCTTTTGCCAGTAGTGCAATATTCTATAAATCTAACATCTTTCTTCCTTTGTGAAAAACATGAGTATAATACAGATGATGATGAGTCATTTGGACCTCCCTTGCACCCTGTTGTAATTTCTTTTTGTGGAAAACACTGTAAATACGTACATTGTGTGTGTTATTTTCATGTGTGTGCGAATGTACATATTAGTACATTTGTATCTTGTGTATCTGTGTATGTGTATACAGTGGGCCCTTGTTTATCGACCACGTTTATTCCTCATAAAATGTGTCAGATAAACCAGGTGTTGGATAATCCGGGTAAATTTGTACATAGAGTAATGGTGATGATTCACAGCGGAGTGTTGGATAAATGAGATTTTCAGATAAACCAGTTTTGGATAAACCAGTTGTGACTACCGTACCGTTCGGAATTTTCGCGAGATGTAAATTTCGCAAATCACTTGGAAGTCGACTGTTCGTGTTTTTAGTTTCACGAATGCACGTAGGTTATTAGTCTAGGAAGCCAGGCCAAGCCAAAATTCACAAATAAAATTTCGCGAATCCGAACCCATTCACAAAATTTGCAAAAATGAAGTCCTGCAAGAATTTCGGACAGTACGATATATTATGAAAGTACATATACGTATGTATGTATAGTCACACCTCATTTATCCGACACTGGTTCATCTGAAAGCTTCATTTATACCCACCTTTTGTGTGAATGCCCATCACCAGATGTGTACAATCTACCCTAATTTATCTGACACCTTGTTTATCTGACACCTGGTTTATCTGAGACCTGGTTTTTTTATCCAACACATTTTGTGAGGAATAGACAAGGTTGGATAAACCAGGTCCCTCTGTAAATACATACTGTACATCAGTGCAGGAAGTGGGAGGAGAGGGGACACCCGGGGCATGTGTCCCCCTTAGATTCTGTCTTCAGACTGCCGTACTTCCTCTGAAGATTTGGGAATCTACTAATTGACAATGCAGCCTCCCAATACTTCTAAGAATTTGAATTTTGTGCAACTTTGATACTCAAGGTAGACCCTCTGAAATCGATTTTCTGTCTTCTGCCTTTTATTATATGACAAACAAATTCTTCTCCCAAGTGTCAGCTTTAGAAACTTCTTTGTACACGAAGTACCCTCTGACAAGAAAGATGGAAACAAAGCACGATCTGCATCAGCCATGTTAAACAAGGAGGAGTCCCAAAATGGCCATAAGAATGGCTCCATTTTTTGTGAAGTCTTGAGTTTCATGAAAAATCTCTGTTTTTTGCAAAGCGCCTGTTAACAAGAAGACTTAACCTCTTAAATACAAAATATGTAATTTGAAACTACTAAAAAGTCCCAAATTTTTAGTCCCCTCTTGTGGTGAAGGTGCTCCACAGGTGCTCCATTGGTTAGTATTAGTTAAACGCAACTTTTGAAGTGATCTGATTTTACTTATTGTATTTTCTCCAATCTAAAACTGGAGTCTGAAAACTCCCCCCCTCCCCCCCCCCTTTGATATGCTGTATGTACATACAGTACACACATACCTATGATGCATAATATGTGTATGTGTGTGTGTGTGTATAATATGTATGTAAGTAAACATGTGTGTTGGGAATAGTGTTATGTGCATGAATCCTAGTATATTGCACATAAGTACATACGTATGTATGTGTGTTTTGTATACATTCGTATGTGTGTGAATGTATATTGTACTTGAGTACATAATATGTATGTGTGTATTGTACGCAGTGAGACCTCACTTATCCGCACCTCAGTTATCCAGTTCCCTCACCTTCCGTAGTAGTTGGTATTGGAACAAATCTGCAATAATCCTACTGTACACTATACTACTGCTCCCTCATTTATCCAGTTCCCTCACTTTATCCTCAATTTCATCCAGAACGGATGTGTGCGGATAAGTGAGGTCTGACTGTACATTCATATGTGTATGAATGTATATTGTGCGTGAGTACATAATATGCATGTGTGCTTTGTATACATTCTTATGTGTATGAATGTATATTGTGCATGTGTGGGAGGACAGAGTATGATATGTGCTGTATTAGTATGTGTGTATATGGTCTGCTACGACCCTCCCACATACATGCCAGATGTGGGACGGTCATAGCAGGCCAGACTACGTATTTAGTATGTATGACTATCACCATGCATTTCTGTATTCGTTAAGCATGCTGAGAATGTTGGGGTCGTGTACATGTATGTGTCACGCTTTGGAGCTCTTGGACAGTCATTCATGCACTTAACTAGTGAAAACGCGAGACATTTGAATAGACAACTCAATCAAGATCATAGGGAACAAAACAGACTAGACTACACGTGTTCACGGTTCAGTTACTGGGTTACACACAGGTGAACATGCCATAAAATGACATAATGAAACACATGCATTACATATGAACATACATACACATGTAAAGGTATTTTACCTTGTGGTATATGGTGTGTGTGTGTGTGTGTGTGTGTGTGTGTGTGTGTGTGTGTGTGTGTGTGTGTGTGTACACGTGTGTGTGTGTGTGTGTACACGTCTGTGTGTGTGTGTGTGTACCAGTGTTGTGGCCATTACAGGGGTATCACAATCAATTACCATTACAATCAACTACCATTACAATTATCAAAGCATTACAATTACCATTACCACTACGGATCTCCACTAAAGCAATCAATTACCATTGCAACTACATTTCTACAATTGCGATTACAATTACAGATTACAGATTTATTCTTGGATGCTAGCAAAAGTTATTACATCCTACTGAGATTCCTTATATGTGGTGATCTAAATCATGTGATTGATGTTATTTTCCCATTTTCACCAGCCACTCGATTAACTGTAGCACAGAAATAGCCTCAAACTAGCAAAAATCTACCTTCTTAGGGGGCAAAATATATCCACAGATATAAACAATATGCATCAGAGTAGTTGCATGGTAATTGTGTAATTTGATGCAAATAGCAAAAGAATACCAACTACCATTACAACTACTCTGAGACTGAAACAGCTCCATTACAATTACAATACCATTACCAGCAAATGTATATCTAATTACAATTGATTACAATTACTAATTACCATTACCACAACACTGGTGTGTACACGTGTGTGTGTGTGTGTGTGTGTGTGTGTGTGTGTGTGTGTGTGTGTGTGTGTGTGTGTGTGTGTGTGTGTGTGTGTGTGTGTGTGTGTGTGTACCATGTCTGTGTATGCATACATCATGCGCAGGTTGTATTCTGTATGTGTACCATTTTCATGAAAGTACATACATATAATGTACATACTGGTGCTGCTATGTATGTGTGAATCACAATATTACAGTGTTAGAAATAAGGAGCAAATGTCGGATGGACAAATGTCCTAGCATCATTATTTTGGGTCGGACAATGTCAGATTTGCTCGGACATATTTTTGGAGAAATACACATGCCCCACAGTAGATGTGCCAAAGCAGATGTATAGTAATAATGAAACCATTAGTAGACATTCTCAGTACAATGACTTGGTAACATAGATAGCACTATGTGTGTGAAATAAACATGAGGTAGTGCTCAGCCAAATGTCTGACCCAAACATTTTTGGGTCGGACAAAATGCCAAAATGGTCGGACAATGTCTGAATGCTGACCATTATTTCTAACACTGATATTATGTGGAGATGTGGGACCAGTTCAAAGGGACCGGTGTAGTAGGACCAGTACAGAGGACCTGTGTAGTAGGACCAGTACAGAGGGACCTGTGTAGTAGGACCAGTACAGGGGACATGTGTAGTAGGACCAGTACAGAGGGACCTGTGTAGTAGGACTAGTACAGGGGATGTGTGTAGTAGGACCAGTACAGAGGGACCTGTGTAGTAGGACCAGTACAGGGGATGTGTGTAGTAGGACCAGTACAGAGGGACCTGTGTAGTAGGACCAGTACAGGGGACGCATGTAGTAGGACCAGTACAGAGGTCCTGTGTAGTAGGACCAGTACAGAGGATGCGTGTAGTAGGACCAGAACAGAGGGACCTATGTAGTAGAACCAGTACAGGGGATGCATGTAGTAGGACCAGTACAGGGGACGCGTGTAGTAGGACCAGTACAGGGGACGCGTGAGTAGGACCAACAGTGTTTCAATGGTATAATGATAATACAGTAGAACTTGCTTAGTAAGTACGTACCTGGGTATGTACTCCTGTATAATCGAGGAGCACTCCTGGATAGTAAGTACCTGGGTTAGTGAGTACTCCTGGATAGTAAGTACTCCTGGTTAGTGAGTACTCCTGGATAGTAAGTACCTGGGTTAGTGAGTACTCCTGGATAGTAAGTACCTGGATTAGTGAGTACTCCTCGATAGTAATTAAGTACTCATCATTCTGTCCCCTCCTATACATATAGTACATAAATCTGTCCTGATAGTAAGTACCTCTGATAAGAAGTACTGATTTCCGGCATCTTCTCTTCGAGGTACATACTTGCTAAGCAAGTCCTATTGTATAGTGGACCCTCTTGTTTGCAAAATGTTACTATATTCTTGAGTACGGAATGTACATGGGGAATTCAAATGGGCAACAAATTTTATGTGCAGAAATAGTCTACAACTTACGTGGATTATAGAAGTTAGTTTATTTCACCTTAGATTGATGCCATGTTGGGATACGTGTGTGTGTGTGTGTGTGTGTGTGTGTTGTGTGTGTGTTTCACCTTAGATGGCTGCCAAGTTGGGATACATATGTGTGTGTGTGTGTGTGTGTGTGTGTGTGTGTGTGTGTGTGTGTGTGTTCAATAATGTAATTTCCAGCAAGCCAATGGGCTGTGTATGTAGGTATCCTGCCAGTTAGCGGAAACACCAAACATAGATGTACACACACATGTTGACACACACTTGGTTCCGTCAACTTATGGTAATTCCATTGTGTTCCCAGGTGGTTAGTCGTGATAGGCATGATTATTCAACCAAAAAGTTACCAGCTTTCTCACGAGACTGAATTAGTTGCTATTGGTTGCTGTGTACTATGGGGGAATTCCTGGTTTATGTGTGTGTGAATGTAATGCTTTGTGGTAGGAAGTCTTTTGTTAAATGTGAATGGGTTAAAATACAGTGGAAAATTGAATATTGCAAACGCTTCACCATTCCAGCATGTTGTGAATGTTTCATCCACATGTTCATCCACTGTCACATTACAGAGCCCCCCCCCTCCCCCCATCGTAGTGGTCTCTATAGACAGGTGGTCCTTATAAAGAGCTATATCAGTATCACTGAGGTGGTACATGGACCAGCTTACAGTGGTCTCTAGGGACAGGTGGTCCTGACAAAGAGGTGCATCACTAAAGAGGAACCTCTTAACTCCCCCAATAGTCGAAACCTCTCTATAACTGACTGCTTTTGTGGGTCCAGATAGATTGTTGTGTATGTAAAAACCTCTGAATAGTGGAAACCTCTGTATAACAAACTATTTTTCAGACCCCAAAGTGTCTGTTATAGAGAGGTCCCACTGTATCGCTGTGGTGGCAAATGGGCCAGCCTACAGTGATCTCTATGGACAGGTGGTCCTTATAAAGGGGTGCCCTAGTACCTCTGAGGGGGTACATGAACCAGCTTACAGTGATCTCTATGGACAGGCGGTCCTTGTATGCAGGTGATATCTTCATAGTGGCTGTTTTCTGTGTGAGTATGGATCTCTTCTACTGCCTCACTGTAGTATGTATAGGGTGACCTTCAGTGTGGGAATTGGGCTTGAGTGCGTATGTGTAGTGAATCCTGTATGCAAAGACCACTCTCAAGGGGCTAAACTACTCTGTGTACGTGTGTGTGTGAGACGATGTGGAATAAATACATACATTAGCATACGCTTCGGAGTGGACATTGATCAATGATGTTTTCAGTTCACAGAGTTTGTAGAGTAGCAAGGTTCCTAGTGTACAGAGAATACAGTGAGACCTCACTTATCTGCACACATCCGTTCTGGATGAAATTGCTGATAAAGTGAGGGAGCTGGATAAATGAGGGAGCAGTAGTATAGTGTACAATAGGATTGTTGCAGATTTGTTCCAATACCAACTACTACGGAAGGTGAGGGAACTGGATATATGAGGTGCGGATAAGTGAGGTCTCACTGTACAAAGGACTTGACATCCAGGCTAGAGAAGGTTCCTGATTGTAAAGAGTTTGACTTGAAGGGATTTCACAGTGCTCTGTAGTATTGTCAACTTCTCTGGTAATGAGATAAGAGAATCCAAATTTATCCACTCTAGATTGCGCACGATTACAACTTCCATGTATGCTAAATGTAGCATGAACTCCCCCATCCATGCAGACTGCCCCATGTAAACCCTGCAACTCAATGTGTTTTGAGCCTCTAAAATCAGGCAACCTCTCTACTGAGGAGAAAGTGGAAGTGGCTGAACTGATAGTATCCCCAGAGTGTCCTCCATTCAGAGCTTCCACTGCACATTGTGTGCTTGTTTACTGTGCACCTCCAGACACATGTCTTTGCATGTAGTCCAACTTACAGGCATTACGTGTAAGCCTTAAGTTTTGGGTATCCATCATTTGTTGTCAAAAACAGAAAAGTACAGTTAAAGCTGTACAGACTGTCAGGTTGGCCCTTAAGAATGTATAGAGTGGGTTGGTACCCTGTCACACCACAGCTGCTGTGCCTGTCACACCACAGCTGCTGGCCTCAGTTAGCCAGTGAGTCTAGCTCAAGGTAAAACCCAAGGGCACCTACTAAAGTGGCTTTGGTGCATGGTTCTGTTGTTGCTGTTTCAGCCCACAGTAGAATAGCTGTCTGATGTACTGTCCTTTACACTCGAATGTTTACTCTTTGCGATGTAGGGTTTTGGAGTGGCTGCCAAGTCAACACAAGATTGTCGCCATGCTGACGTTTCCACCATTGTTGTATTCCACCAGGCAGACATCGGAGAGTACCTTCGCTCAGAGGACGTACTAACATAAGAACAACCCAAAGCTTCCAATTTGTGTAATGTTGTGTCACTTTCATCAGTTGTTGCTGTGTATGTGTATGCAGTCAAACCTCATTAACATGAAACTGCTGAGCATGAAATATCTTTTAACATGAACTGCTGGCCAAGTTCAAGTGCAGACGCAAGCATAACATGTAGTACTGTTTACATGAAATACTGTTAAGGTGAACTTTCAGCACAGTCCCCTGAGTTTCGTGTTAACGAGGTTTGACTGTATGTGCAAGAGTTTGTGGTGTGTCACCCTTTCACAAGCAAAGGGAACACAGCCGAATACGCAAAACACGGAAAAGTTGAGGTTGTGTGCACTATAGACCGTAAAATAGTTTACTGCATCAATAATTATTAAAATCATGGATTTGGCCATTATACATATATGCGTACAGTGGAAACTGGTTAAGGAGAAACCCAGGGGGCACTAAAATTTAGTTCTCGTTAAAAGTATTTCTTGTTAAAAGGATGAAGATAGGACATTCTATATACAGTTGGTTCACAGAAACTGTTCTTGTTAAGCAATATTTCTTGTTAAGCAGCTTTGTGTTAACCAGTTTCCACTGTACATACGTATGCACGACTTCAGCGAGCGGCGATTTGACCAAGTAATGCTTGAATTCTCCAGGGTCATTTTCCTGTGCAGTTGAATGGTCAAATCTTTAGACTCATATTCTTATATTATGTATACACACATGTCCTAAGTACTAGTACTTGCTCATAACATACCTGGTCTGTAGTGAAGTGTGCATTGGGGCTAGTGGGTTTATGAGAGTACACCCACATAATTCGACATGCAGTTTTACACATATTATAATTTGACGGTTTGCACGCATGCATGGTGATCAGAAGCAATTTTCGATGCATGATCAAGGTCAATTATAAAAACAGTTATACTCACATGTATATGTATTATACGTATATATGTACATATATATACCTACACATAATATTGTGATATATAGTCATGCTCACCTTATAATAATAGTATATTTCACAATAATATAATTTACATTTATTATAATTATATTCATCTTCCTTTTTCGATCAGCCGGAACTGTCAATTAATAATTATAGTTGGGTTAGCTCTAAGCAGCCAGTGTATATTTCTTCCCGCATACATACATGTCAGTATATATACAGCATATATATGTATATAATGAAGATCGATGCAAACTTTGCGGCTTATTAGCAGCTAGTGAAGCCTTCTCTAATCCAACCCCCTGTATATAAGTCCACCACACGTATTGCCAATTCAAATTGATCGACTGTGCATCGCAATCATGGTTAATTGTTCTGCCTATTCCAACCACTTACCTACCCTGACCACCTTCTCCGGCCTGGTTGATCCCATGCATGGATTACAGAGGTCCTCCCTGTATACAGTGTGACTCGATCCTATTTCAGAGACCTTGTGACCAGAAGGGACTGTCCTGATTATAAACATGTCCTTATTTTGAGTGATTTTGAGTCCTTATAGTGAGTATTTGATCATGATTCTGGTGCATGGCATATGTCCACGATAGAGGGTATACGTAGATGTCCACATATGCATATTTCAGGGGTCTGGTGCATGATTCCACTGAACATGCTTATACACAGCACAATTAAGAGAAGTGCACACACATTCAATCATGCCCAGTCAAAATGGCATGCATGACTGGTTTTGTATGTGTGAATAAATTGAGTTGAAGACAGTACATGTTACGGCAAAGCCAGAACACTTTCAACGTACAGCACTAAAGTCAGATTAGGTAACTTAATTTGTTATAGAATTTCCAGCCCCTGTGTGCTGTAGCTCTCTAGATCTATTATAATGCATTAATTGGTGAATGCTAACTTGAGTAATTTAATATAATGTTAAATAAAGTTTATATAAAATTGTTAATATGTTACTAATATAACGTCATAGGTATATAGACATCTAATAGACATGTATAGAAGTACCCCTTTTGAGAGACCACCCTTGGGGACATGTAAAATGCGGCCTATCAAAAATTAAACGTGTTTTCTGACGAGGGAGAACTCAGTACGGGGCACACGCACATTAAATTTGTGACTGGTAAGGCTGATCTGGTAAGGCTGATCTTACAAAAGGTACTGGTGCATGCAGTCTTTCACTATAGTTTGGTCTGTCAGAGGGGGGGTATAATACACCATGCACTAGCTGACCGTTGATAGAAGTTAGTTGACATGCTGAGCATTAGTAGGTTGTTGTCTATTTATCTGGACAAATTACGCAAGTCAATTTGTTGGCAAAAAAGAAAAAAAATAATTGAACGTTCGCCCTCTTGGGCTTCTTCAGCATTGCCTGAAGAAGTCCAAGAGGGCGAAACATTGCAATTATTTTTTCTTTTTTTGCCAACAAATTGACGTGCGTAATTTGTCCAGATAACTAGACACCAGCCTACTAGCTGACCGTGTTAATCCTCTCGTGACATGTACATGCATTGCATGGTCAAAGTGTCATGTGCACGCAGGTACAGTGAAAACTTAACATGCAGGCACAATGCACACAATGAGACCCCAGTAAGCTGCCCTGCATGTAGAAGACATACGAAGGTGTCCTTATTGTGAAAGGTTTAAACTGTATACTGTACACATGTCAATGTGAAGAATTTAAAATGGCTGCATGGGGCAGAGCAATATTACAATGTACTGTTAAGCCTAACATGTACGCCCTTGATAGTGGTTTCATGATCACTGCAGTCTGAACATATGCATGCGTACGTGCAGTGGAAACTCGTTACAAAGAAATCTCTTACAGCGAATTTCTGGATAAAGTGAACAGATTCACGTGACCCAGTTAATGTTCTACTATGAAAGTGTAACTGGTTATAGTGAATTTCTGAATATAATGAAGAAATTTCAGTGTCCCCTGTGATTCATTATAGTGAGTTTCCACTGTATATAGTATAGTACACTATCAGGTTTTCTTTACATCTGAACATGATCGAACATACATACGCAGTTGCATGTACTGTCAATGAAACTGTATACAGTGGAACCTCTCTATTGCGGGCACTTTGGGAACCAAGCAACAGTCTGTTATGCAGAGGGTTTCCACTATGCAGACGTTATTTTGTATGCATAGCAATCTACTCATCTGGACCAACAAAGTAGTTTGTTATAGAGGTTTTCACTATTAGGGGAGTTTGTTATGAGAGGGTCCACTGTAGTAGTATCGGCATCTGTACATATCAAGAATCTTGTGTAATCTGTGGAACCAACAGCCCGTGGCTACTGCTAGGACACCCGGCCAGCAGTATGGATTAATTTCACTACATAAATATTATTACAATAATTACATTATTGCCGTACTGTCCAAAATTTTCATGAGATGTAAATTTCGCAAATCACTTGAAAGTTGACTGTTTGCGTTTTTATTTTCACGAATAAAATTCCACGAATCAAAACCCATTCACAAAATTCACAAAAGATAAAGTCCCGTGAAAATTTCGGACAGTACAGTATGTGCTCAATTGAATGATCACATCATTAATTATATATAATATTAAGTATGATTGTTTTGCCTTCTCACGCAAGCAATTATTATTTTAAGTAATCTTATTACAATGCTATAAATTATTGTGCAAATCAGAAAATATCTCAGACAACGCAATCAGTATAATTCCAAGTTGAAATATGAATTCAATTTGTATAATATTAGCCATAAGCAAAACATTTACTATAGTAATACATAATAATATAATACATATGAGTATATACTGTATTAATGACAATACATATTAAAATATCGCACAAATAAGATCGGCTGAAAAGCATAACATTTGCTAATATACACCCACACACACAATACACCCACCCACACAATACACCACACACACATACACACACACACACACACACACACACACACAAGACACCACACACACACACACACACACACACACACACACACACACACAAGACACCACACACACACACACACACACACACACACACACACACACACACACACACACACAATACACCACACACGTATGCATATATACTCACTTTTCAAAAGAAAAGCTCCAATACATGTTCAATAGTAATTCAAATAAAAACACATAATTTTCAAGAAATGTTATGCAGACATCAGGTGGAGTTGTCAGAACATCAAATGTTTATACATGCATATATATATATATAATATATATATACTATACAGGTACAGTACACACACACACACACACACACACACACACACACACCAAGACAAACCAT
>CAUJGJ010000208.1:811073-833573 GCA_963170055.1 Halisarca cf. caerulea | reverse complement strand
CTCAGGACTGATTATAAGGTTCACTACATCAGGGTGCTCACTACATCAGGGTGTTCACTACACATGGGTGCTCACTACATCGGGGTGTTCACTACACCAGGGTGTTCACTACATCAGGGTGCTCACTACATCAGGGTGTTCACTACATCAGGGTGTTCACTACACCAGGGTGCTCACTACATCAGGGTATTCACTACATCAGGGTGTTCACTACATCAGGGTGTTCACTACATCAGGGTGTTCACTACACCAGGGTGCTCACTACATCAGGGTGTTCACTACATCTAGGTGTTCACTACATCAGGGTTCATTCACAATAGAGTAAATAGGTGTAGATTCTAAGGTCTATGCTTGCTATATCAGGGAGTTCATTGTATCACGGATTCATTATAGAGAGGTTCATGCGATTGTATTATGCTGAGATAGTCCATGACCACATGGGGAGGGGGGGGGGGGGGGAATTCTTTATAATACGCAACATCAGTGCTCTTCTTAGAAACAAAAGACATGTTGAAGCTCGTATGACCACATCCTTAAAGGGATACAATGAGACCTCCCTCATCTGCCTAAGATATCCAGTTCCCTCACCTTCTGTAGTAGTTGGTATTAGAACAAATCTGCAATAATCCTTCTGTAAACTATACTACTGCTCCCTCAATTATCCAGTTTCCTCACTTCACCTCCAATTTTATCATGAATGGATGTGTGTGGATAAGTGAGGTCTCACTGTATACAAATGTATAGTATGTTCATCCGAAGTATCATGTTACCTTGAAAAGGTTTCAGTTTGGGCTGTTCTATGACTGGTACTTCTCAAACACACTCAAACACTTATGAATAACGACAAAAAACGCATGATTCGTGGCAGACATGTACAGTACTGCATGTCTACAAGCTAGTGTACATCCACTTTTGGATACCCTAAATTGGGAAATTTTCGCGACTAATAATATTCGCGATATTCGCAAACTGACTTCACTTGCGAATTTTTTGTTGCGAATATTCCTGCACACGTTCCAAAGCATAGGTATAGACAATGTATGGTGAGACTCGCGAAATTTTTAGCCGCGAATTTTTTTGCCTACCACATATGGCACCGATTTGTAAAATTTACTGTTCGCGAATATTTTCGGATTTAGGGTATCCACAGCAGAGTAGACAGTCTGCTGTCATTGTTGTACACTATCCCAGCTCTCTCGTCAACGGGGCCAGTGCCATCTTCCCCCCTCCACCCTCCCCGATGAACAAACCCCATACATCAATGTAGGATTATAAGAACCCAACTACGCACAGAGACCACTGGTGCATACCTATGCCAGGTAAGCAGTTATGTGTGCGTGGGCATGCGTGCACTGTACACACACACATACGCACACACACACACACTACACACACACACACACACACACACACACACATATGCGCGCACACACACACACACACGCGCGCGCGCGCGCGCACACACACACACACACACACACACACACACACACACACACAGTGCTAGGCAACAGAGGAAATTGAAAAAAAACTATACAGATTTACCAATTTGTGGTCACTTTCATGTTTGTATGCCAACAAAAGTCCCATTGAGTCACTGTTAGAGGAAACATCAGCTGCTTTAGCAACACTCAAGGAAATCTTCATGCTTGTTCCATGCTGTAAAACTATTAGTGTGTTTGCAGCCATATAAGGCTACACCCAAAAGATGCTATTAGCATCTTGCTACACTGTTACGTACATGTATGCACACTCATGCATGCACATGCAACAGACCCTTACCCTCCCTTGAATAACGGCCCCTCTCCCTCCTTTGAAACAATGGCCCCTCTCCCTCCCCTGAAAGAATGACCACTCTCCCTCCCTTGAAACAACGGCCCCTCTCCCTCCCTTGAAACAACGGCCCCTCTCCCTCCCTTGAAACAACGGCCCCTCTCCCTCCCCTGAAACAACGGACACATTGCTGCATGTTCGCTAATAACAGTTTGTGGTGAGCTTGCTGGATTTCAGCAGGTCTACCATGTGTATCACAGAAACACAAGGAAGTCAGTAAGGGACACCGGAATAGAGGAGCTTATGGTTCTAGGAATCTCAGCCACTGATAAAGAAAGCACGGAGTTGTGTGACCCATACAGCAAATTCCATAGCAACACAATCAGGGTTCCTGAAGCCATTCAACCTCCCATCATGGATTGTCCAGCTCAACGGATTCGTAAAGAGATAAAGTCAATGAACAAAGGACATCACAAAATAGAAAGTGTAACCTTGAGTGCAGGAAATTAGTGATTCCACTATGATAACACACCTTTGAAGAGTACCTTGATGTAAACAGATAAGTAAGTACATGCATGATCCACACACATACGCTCACGCATGCATGTACGCACATACACACACAAACACACACACACACACACACACACACACACACACACACACACACACACACACACACATGACTTTCAGAGCACTAACACTGCAGAGAACATCATGTATGAGAAAAGTGTGTATATAGTCACTGTTTCGACAAAGAGGAAATTGAAGACTATGTTCCTGTTAAAGTGAATGCTGCCAGAGAAGAAAGAATTTCCCACAGTCGAGTTAGGAGGGGCTGAAACCATACAGTGCTCAGATAGGCACTTCTCGCTCATAGAATGCAGCCCTCACATCTGGTGGCTCAATTCATAGTTCGGGCGTGGGTGAAATGGTCTTGCAGTAACACCACCCTGATGAACACTATCTCACAAGACCAGCATTTCTGGCTAGACAAAACCACACCACACATTCCATGTGAGGAAGCTGATCTTGGGAAACAAACATCTGTTAGACAGCTTCATGTCTACAGCAGAATGTTTGCATGCACATACATACACCTGTATATGGATAATAAGTGTATATAAATACACCCACCCACACCCACACCCACACCCACACCAACATGCACACACACATTCACATGCATGCACGTGCACACACACACACACACACACACACACACACACACACACACACACACACACACACACACACCATTCCTCATAGGCCTAAAGCATTGGAAAAATGATAGGAATGTATTCATCTACTGGAAGTTGACACACTACATGAAAAATATCATTAGAAGTATGGTGCTACAAACTCTCAATACACAGAACCTTATTAGACTGTCAGACGAGGTACTACCTGAATTAGGGTACACTAGAGGATGTGTTGGAAGGTAAGACACTGACAAGCAAGTGTATGCCACTTCTCAAAATTACACTAAATACGTATGTACATACCTCACCAGCCGGTACCTCACCAACCAGTACCTCACCAACCGGTACCTCACCAACCAGTAACTCACCAGATGGTACCTCACCAACCAGTACCTCACCAGATGGTACCTCACCAACCGGTACCTCACCAGCCAGTACCTCACCAACCGGTACCTCACCAACCGGTACCTCACCAACCAGTACCTCACCAACCAGTACCTCACCAACCAGTACCTCACCAACCGGTACCTCACCAGCCGGTACCTCACCAACCAGTACCTCACCAACCGGTACCTCACCAGCCGGTACCTCACCAACCGGTACCTCACCAACCGGTACCTCACCAGCCGGTACCTCACCAACCAGTACCTCACCAACCGGTACCTCACCAACCAGTACCTCACCAGCCGGTACCTCACCAGCCAGTAACTCACCAACCGGTACCTCACCAACCAGTACCTCACCAGCCGGTACCTCACCAACCAGTACCTCACCAACCGGTACCTCACCAGCCAGTAACTCACCAACCAGTACCTCACCAACCGGTACCTCACCAACCGGTACCTCACCAGCCAGTACCTCACCAACCGGTACCTCACCAGCCAGTACCTCACCAACCAGTACCTCACCAACCGGTACCTCACCAACCAGTACCTCACCAACCAGTACCTCACCAACCAGTACCTCACCAACCGGTACCTCACCAGCCGGTACCTCACCAACCAGTACCTCACCAACCGGTACCTCACCAGCCGGTACCTCACCAACCGGTACCTCACCAACCGGTACCTCACCAGCCGGTACCTCACCAACCAGTACCTCACCAACCGGTACCTCACCAACCAGTACCTCACCAGCCGGTACCTCACCAGCCAGTAACTCACCAACCGGTACCTCACCAACCAGTACCTCACCAGCCGGTACCTCACCAACCAGTACCTCACCAACCGGTACCTCACCAGCCAGTAACTCACCAACCGGTACCTCACCAACCGGTACCTCACCAACCGGTACCTCACCAGCCAGTACCTCACCAACCGGTACCTCACCAGCCAGTAACTCACCAACCAGTACCTCACCAACCGGTACCTCACCAGCCGGTACCTCACCAGCCGGTACCTCACCAACCGGTACCTCACCAACCGGTACCTCACCAGCCGGTACCTCACCAACCAGTACCTCACCAACCGGTACCTCACCAACCAGTACCTCACCAGCCGGTACCGACAATTTTCGACAATTTTGATAAATTTTCGACAATTTTGATAAATTTACAGTACAAGTATGACAGGTAATGAAACTCACTACACAGTCGTACCAAGTGATACATGGACAGAAGTGAATGGTGTGTAAAACAACTTGGCAGAACAAGTAGTGGCAGATTGATAAGAATTACCTGTATCCATTTTGGATGTCACAGATGTGAACAGTATTTTGCACATACGTACATACATATGTATGCATGCATGTACGTATGTGTGTATACATGGATGTATGTGTGTATGCATGTATGCATGGATGTACTGTACGTACATACAGTATGTACATACCTATGTAATACGCATGCATGTATGCACTTGTGTATGCATGTACGTATGTATGTATACATGTGCCCGCGCATCTACAGGTTTCCTGCACAGAGAACTGTTTCCAGTCCACTATGTACTGTATATGGAAGGATAGCACACAAAAAAACACCCAATTAACAACACATCCAACAGCGTTCACATGTGAAGGCATTCTGGAGTGGGCAAACATGTGTCCAAACATGATTAGAGCAGAAGCTGATGACCTTCAACAGCCAACACAGACTGGTACATGACGAAGACTGACAAATACAGCGAGACCACCTCCCACCACAGCAGACAGCTTACAGACGCACCGCTGTTACCACAAAGTACAAAGAGTGTATGTGTAACACACACACACACACACACACACACACACAAACACACACACACACACACACACACACATATACACACACACACACACAGACACACATAGATACACACAGACACAGACACACACACACACACACACACAAACACACACACACACACACACACACACACACACACACACATATATACACACACACACACACACAGACACACATAGATACACACAGACACAGACACACACACACACACACACACACACACACACACACACACACACACACACACACACACAGATACACACACACACACACACACACACACACACGTCAACACAGTACTTTAAGGCACATCAAACATGTACAGACATACACAAATGTGCACACATGTATACATACACACAAATACTGTATGGCGGGAAAGTTTCGCGGGGCAAAACTGTAGCAGATCATGCTATTTCATGAATTTTGAGATAAAACTTCTGCAAATCCAGGACTGCTTTATAAATGCCCCCGGTGCTTGTGGAACTGTTTCTGTAGAAGATGCTCAAGCTCTTGAGATTGTTAGCAAAGATGACTACTGAGGAAGTTGCAGTTTACGTTTTCAGTCCAAGATTAGAGACTATCATGTTATAAGGAAATTTTGGCATCTTTCTATTGTTTGCGGAGAATTCTAGAGATTTTTCGTAAAGCAAAAACTTTGTGAATGCCAACCCATTTGTAAAATTCATAAAGTTTTACCCCGTGAAACTTTCCCACTGCACGGTATACAGAAACACATGCCTAAACATAGACACGGACATACACACATACTGTACACACACACACACACACACACACACACACACACACACACACACACACACACACACACAGGCAGACAGGCAGACACACCCAACATATGTGTGCAGGTTGCTGAAAGAGCCAGTTCTAGGGATTCTCTATTCTGCCGAGTCATCAAACTACACCTTTGGTCTGATCTCCATTGACACAGTAAACAGCAAAAGAATGTGCTCATCCATGATGTAAATGCCAACCATTGAGGACTTTGGATAAATCATTGTGTGTTTCTATTCCAGTGGAACCTCTGTAATCTGATATCTTCATACATATGCACAACCACACATTTTCCTCAATGTCACTATCTTCAGAGATACAGTCACCACACTAAAGCAGTGATCTCCCCAGGCCATTTTAGAGTAGCAGCCCACTACGCCTTCATTTTGGAAGGCTTAGCGGCCGCTACTCCTTAAATTTGCCTGTGACTGTCCTCTATAACCTTATCAGTTTTACCATGGTTGCACTTACCAAGAAAATTAGCCAAAACAGGTAGCTTCGACAATGGTTGAAAATAACTGTTTATCGAATGTAAGAGTTTATATATACAACTTGAAATAGATTGCAGTTGCCTAAATTCGAGAGGTACTGTTCTCATCATCCCTTCCTTTTCTTAGACTGAATAAACTAAATAGCGTGAAGAGCAGCGATTTCTAGGCAAAGGCGCAATACACATAATTATGTGAACGTGTGTTCTCATTGCGTGCGAAAAGGCGAAACATACCCGCTGATAGCACTCCTAGCTCTAGTACTGCCAGGCACCGCAGCAGCGGTGCTGATGCAAGATGGAGATCAGATTATCCTTGAAATGTTCTGCTCCTTATCTTAGATTGCCTCAATTTTAGACATATTATGAACATGTTTAATTAAACAGTTCTCTTTTGATTCACTTGCATATTAGGTTTACTACTAGATTGTAGCAATAACATTGAGTAACCGTTGGATTGTGAGGGTTTGCTATTGGTGTGGTAATTCGCGATTGCTAAGCGCCTTAAAAAAATCCTGGGGAGGACACTGTAATGTACAGAGAGACCTCACTTATCCGTACCTCAGATATCCAGTTGCCTCACCTTTCGCAGTAGTTTTTACTGAAACAAATCTGCAATAATCCTACTGTACACTATACTACTGCTCCCTCATTTATCCAGTTCCATCAATTTATCTGCAATTTCATCCAGAACGGATGTGTGCGGATAAGTGAGGTCTGACTGAATACAAAACTTCTCAAAAATCAGTCAATCTCTATAGTGCAACACAGCTTATCATCCAAGGAGTGTTGGTAGAGGCTCCACCGAACATGCAGCAAGGTCTACTGACTTCACCACCGCTGGGGAAGTCACAGGAACTCCCGAGGTCATTCAACACGTAAGACACAAGGTGCTGTGCAGGAAACGCACTTTCAGTTTGGCCTAGATGTGAGGTAATGACATGACTGGCGGTACCAGCTAGGAAACTATAAAATTTAAACACATGCGCACCCACAATTCCAGGAGCCACTCTCACCACTGGCACAACATACATGTACGTACATACCAGGAAAAACGCATGCATGCATGACTAAAGCTAGACAGCTGAATGAGTAAGAAAATAAAACACATTTCAAATACCACGAACGAAGCAACTTGTCGCAAATAGAAAGTGTTATGAACCTAAAACAAGTAGCTATAGGATTTGACAAAGTGAAGTTTCATGAAACCTTGACAATTTGTGAGATTTGCAAGAGCTAAACGCATCACGGTAAGCCAGCCCTGCAAACACCATGCAAACTACTGATGGAATCCACCACCCAGGAAAGGGTGACACACAGCCACCTCCTGCCTCCCCAACAGACCTAATGGCAATGAAAGTCTAGGGCAACCACACCTAGCCTAGCCTAGTTAGTCTGGAAAGGAGGTCTTGCATCCACCGCAGTAGACATGATGGTCAAATAAGTCTAGGGCAACCAAACCTAGCCTAGCCTTCCTGGGCAGTGGGTTCCATCAAAACGTTTCCATAGCAATGACCTAAAACTCAAAACTGCATAATAGCATGTTGTCACTAATAATTAAAGAGCCTGATGTACTTTACAAAGTACCATAATAGTGCTAAATTTTCAAGGAGCAAAATTTTGGTGGTTGGCCACTTTTGAAATATTTACAAAAACAAATTTTGTGGGTCTGTCCTTCAGCTGCTACCTACCAAACAGTGTACCAATTTTTTTAGTGTGCAAATTTTGTGCTCCAGTACTTATCCTCAAAAAAGTGAAAGTTAAACTCCTCAAAAATTAAGCACTATACAGTAATTCACGTTTTTCGTGGTTGGGAAGGGAAACACAAAAATATTTACTCTCGAAAGTAAGTATTACGGCAAGTTCTAATATCCTTCTGGCATGAATCACAATATTTTTTACCATGATTAATCCAAATTTTTAGCATCCACGAAAATTTCACTCCTTGAAAATACCCTCTGCAGACCCAGAGGAGGGGTATTAGTAATGGTCAGGCCAATTTGCCAAACAAATTATACCTATGGTCATCGTTCTGCACAAGTTCACTGCCAACCTTTACAAGAAGGTTTTCTGCATGTTATATTTATTGCTGGAAATAGCTTTGAGGTTCTAGGCCACTGGGTCCGCTGTTTGCTGCTGCTAGTGAGGCAAAACAATATAATTACTCAACACAGCGTGGTGTGTTGTGCAATCAACAATATGGCGGCTGAAGAAAATCAGTCAAGTGAACTAATCCAGCTTGCTGAACCCATGGATTACTAGATGCTTTGGTTTTACATTGTAGAAACACGATTTCGATCGTGATATAAGACAAAATAAGCTATAAGCTGAATTTTCATGGAATAATTTATTGTTTTTTGACCTTTTTCTTTGGGTGCCTGCTAGAAAGTGGTCCGGCCAAAGCCTGACCAGCCGGACCGGTTTGGGCGGCCCTGCTCTATATGGTAGTAGTCTACAAAGAGAAAGTTTACATGGGTTCTTATGCCTGGGGGGATCATCACTAAAGTAACCATGAAAAAGGTACCACTATACAGTAATTCACACACTAATGGGCTGAGGCATTGTTGATCAGCACTTTGCCTTGTGTTCTATCTACAGCAAAACCTACAGCACATATGTACTTCAAAGTCCACCTGTACACAAGGACCACCTGTCTATAGATGCCATTGTAGGCCGACCCATAGACCACCTCAGTAGTACTAATACACCTCTTTATAAAGACCACCTGTCCATAGAGACCACTGTAGGCTGACCCATGGACCACCTCAGTAGTACTAATACACCTCTTTATAAAGACCACCTGTCCATAGAGGCCACTGTAGGGTGACCCATGGACCACCTCAGTAGTACTACTACACCTCTTTATAAAGACCACCTGTCCATAGAGACCACTGTAGGGTGACCCATGGACCACCTCAGTAGTACTAATACACCTCTTAATGAAGATCACCTGTCCATAGAAACCACTGTAGGCTGACCCATGGACGACCTCAGTGAGACCAGTGCACCTCCACATTAGGACCACCTGTCTACAAAGACCACAATCACTTGGTCTCCTCAATGGTCATCATAAACAGGTTTTAATATAATCTTGTTGCCCTTGGGCTAAATGGCCATGGCTGTTGTAGACAGCCACACAAGGCTGGCAGCCCATCAAAGCAGTTTTTTGTGGTTATACGTACGTATATTTGCATGGTAACCATAACTGAAATACAACAGGTACCCTTGTAGGTCTTCTGCCTCTTTTGGCCAGCACCTTGTGGTGGCTTTTAGGTGACTGGCTTTGACAGGCAGCGACTTGTACAGATGTGATCTGCATTGTACTGTGTGTTCAAATCACTGCATAACATTCCAGTGAGGAAATTCACCAAAACACAACCAAAAATCTGTCAATAGGGGAAAATGTTCACGCATTTGGTTCTCAACAAATACGTACGAATATGTCCTGAAGTGGCTTCACTGCCTGAATAGAGTGAACCCTACAACAAATACCCGCAGATACGGATACATCCAAACCTCGACACCACATCCATGTGAAAATGCACTGAAATCAGACACAACTTGAGTGGAACCTCTACAATCCAACACTCAGTGGGCTCGTAAACAGTGCCAGATTACAGAGGTTGTCGGACTACAGAGCGACTCTTAGCTTACTTCAGTATGGTGACTGTACCTAATGAGATGGTCGGATTTGAGAGAATGTCGGATTACAGAGGTGTTGGATTACAGAGGTTTCACCGATAGATAGTGAAGAAACTACGTACTATGTACAGTATGTATGTACGCATATCTCCTATCATCACTATACAGGGGACCCCCCCTAATCCAGACCCCCAAATTACAGACACCCTTCTAATATGGACACATGTCACAATACTGAAAACACAAGTAGACACTCTCAGTACAAATGACTTTGTAAAATCACTGTGTGTGTGTGTGTGTGTGTGCATGTGTGTGTGTGTGTGTGTGTGTGTGTGTGTGTGTGTGTGTGTGTGTGTGTGTGTGTGTGTATCAAACAAGTAGGTATTTAGGTAGCGTTCAAACAAATGACAACAAACAAAAGACAAAACAGCCGGACAATGTCTGAACGCTGACCACTATTACTAACACTGGTACATGTATGTATGTAGGGATTTTAGCTAAAGCAGGGTAGCAGGGCGGTACCACCCTGTTTTCATTTTCCCTACCCTGCTTTCATTCTCCCCACCCTGCTTTCATTCTCCCCACTCTGTAAGGAGTCAACTGCCCATTTTACTGCAATATTGTTTAATATTGTAGCCACTTGCTTGAAATCATGGGGGATTATGAGTACAGGGGCCGAAATCCACCACTTTTGTCCATGGATTAGTTAATTTTGCTTTACATTGACTTGGATAAAATTTTTTTGGCAGATTGTGACAAGAATTCGCTGTACTACATCACTGACTGATGCTACACCCCTGTTATAGTGAAATTCTGGCTAGAACACTGCGCATGTATGTGTGTATGTAGTGCGAATTACCACACTTTCACCTGCTGAATGACGCTACAACATCTGGTGTATCAAATGAGAAAGAAGTTTGAGCTGTGCAGACTCTTTCCATCCCATTACCACAACATACTGACTAGCACATTCCCAGAATTTCTCTTCCAAAACATTTATCAACTTACATTAGAAATAATGACAAATTTAAGAAGATAATTGATCAGGACATTAAAAACTAGTTACACATGCGGAAAGTGTTCAAAAGAAACAAGGCAAAAGACGCATAGTGTGCACAAATCTCATCGACTGTGACGGCCATCTTGTTGGCATGGAAATAAATACGACAATTTCCCAAATGCCACAAAATTCCTGCCTCCCCCGCAAGCTCATGCGAACATGCACATAAACACACACTACTACATACACAATGCATTACAAACATCAATAGGAAATACACACACATGTACACACACACACACACACACACACACACACACACACACACACACACACACACACACACACGCATGCACACATACACACATACACACACACACACATACACACACACATACACATAGTGCTGTGCAATATACCGAATAAATAGTAATACTGCAATATTATTTGTGCAAAATTCAGATACTGGCCAACTTTTTCCTGTACCATGATATCGTGTGATATCATGATTTCTCTAAGGTTAGACCACTATTAGAAGGAGTAAACATAATATTATATTTTTAAAGGATATAAAATTATATGTTTGCATGCATGATGATGTTTTCAAAATCTGTTGAAACTATTGAGTGTGGAAGCACTGACTATGGGTGCAAAAGGAGCATACCTGGCCATTGTTTGTGAATGATTTTAATCTGTGTGCCAAGGATTCATTTGGATGCTGTCTACAGTTTCAGCACTCAGTATACCGTGATCATAGTAATACCGTGATAGAATGAGGGGATATATACCGAAACTGATAATTTGTGATACCGCACAGCTCTACATACACACACACACACATGTACACACATACGTACGTACGTATGTACACGCACACACACACACACACACCACCACCACAGAGTAACTGTTCCAAAGATAACTAGTCAGATCATTACAAACTACAGCAATTACCAGGGAATTTCAAACCAAATGACACAGGAATTTCCTCTACTGGAGTAGAGTACCACTGGACTAGAGTACCACTGGACTAGAGTACCACTGGACTAGAGTACCACTGGAGTAGAGTACCACTGGAGTAGAGTACCACTGGAGTAGAGTACCACTGGAGTAGAGTACCACTGGAGTAGAGTACCACTGGAGTAGAGTACCACTGGAGTAGAGTACCACTAAACTAGAGTACCACTGGACTAGAGTACCACTGGAGTAGAGTACCACTGGACTAGAGTACCACTGGACTAGAGTACCACTGGACTAGAGTACCACTGGACTAGAGTACCACTGGAGTAGAGTACCACTGGAGTAGAGTACCAGTGGAGTAGAGTACCACTGGACTAGAGTACCACTGGACTAGAGTACCACTGGACTAGAGTACCACTGGACTAGAGTACCACTGGACTAGAGTACCACTGGACTAGAGTACCACTGGACTAGAGTACCACTGGAGTAGAGTACCACTGGAGTAGAGCACCACTGGACTAGAGTACCACTGGACTAGAGTACCACTGGACTAGAGTACCACTGGACTAGAGTACCACTGGACTAGAGTACCACTGGAGTAGAGTACCACTGGAGTAGAGTACCACTGGAGTAGAGTACCACTGGACTAGAGTACCACTGGAGTAGAGTACCACTGGAGTAGAGTATCACTGGACTAGAGTACCACTGGACTAGAGTACCACTGGAGTAGAGTACCACTGGACTAGAGTACCACTGGAGTAGAGTACCACTGGACTAGAGTACCACTGGACTAGAGTACCACTGGACTAGAGTACCACTGGACTAGAGTACCACTGGAGTAGAGTACCACTGGACTAGAGTACCACTGGAGTAGAGTACCACTGGAGTAGAGTACCACTGGACTAGAGTACCACTGGACTAGAGTACCACTGGACTAGAGTACCACTGGAGTAGAGTACCACTGGAGTAGAGTACCACTGGAGTAGAGTACCACTGGAGTAGAGTACCACTGGAGTAGAGTACCACTGGAGTAGAGTACCACTGGAGTAGAGTACCACTGGAGTAGAGTACCACTGAACTAGAGTACCACTGGACTAGAGTACCACTGGACTAGAGTACCACTGGACTAGAGTACCACTGGACTAGAGTACCACTGGACTAGAGTACCACTGGAGTAGAGTACCACTGGAGTAGAGTACCACTGGACTAGAGTACCACTGGACTAGAGTACCACTGGAGTAGAGTATCACTGGAGTAGAGTACCACTGGACTAGAGTACCACTGGAGTAGAGTACCACTGCAGTAGAGTATCACTGGACTAGAGTACCACTGGACTAGAGTACCACTGGACTAGAGTACCACTGGACTAGAGTACCACTGGACTAGAGTACCACTGGACTAGAGTACCACTGGAGTAGAGTACCACTGGACTAGAGTACCACTGGACTAGAGTACCACTGGAGTAGAGTACCACTGGACTAGAGTACACTGTACTAAACAAAACACAATGTACTCAAAATTGTACTAGTTTAAGAGTACCTATTACCAAGTACTTACATACGTATATACATGTACTTTACACACCTCAACACTCACCAATGAACAGTATAAATAAAGTTCCAACTACAATAATTCCAGCCCAAGAGAGGTAATAAATTATTACTCGTGAGCTCTCCGGCCAAAGAGGGTAGAGAGTGGCTGCCACGGCACCAATCACTGTAGGAGAGAATTAAAGAGAAGAAAAATAATTGCACTTTATAATCATATCAAAATTTCAATCTGTGAAAATTGGATCTTCAAATTTGCAAATTGTTTAAAACACATTTGAAGATTCATTCTAACTAATCAAAACTTCATTTATTACTAGAAATTCTGTGTATGGTTCTGTGTAAAGAAATTCAGTGGTACATTTTCTGTCAATAAACTCAGCCATTGTGTGCACTATGAAGATACGTACAGTGAAAATCTCCAATGGTGGACGCTCCAAAATATAAGGACAACCTCTCTACAAAGGACACAGCTTGACGTCCCAAGATATTTTCTCCCTATAGTTTCAATACATTATGGACCTCCCAAAGAGGAGAGCCTCCTTACAAAGGACAAAAGACTGATCCAAAGTGTATTAGGACATTCCACTGAATGTAGGGCTGTACAGTGAACGTTGCTAGCCCCTACTTTCACCCTTTGTGAGGGTGAGGGATGCAGCCTACCTGCTAGCCCCTACTTTACCCTTTGTGTGGGTGAGGGATGCAGCCTACCTGCTAGCCCCTACTTTTACCCTTTGTGTGGGTGAGGGATGCAGCCTACCTGCTAGCCCCTACTTTTACCCTTTGTGTGGGTGAGGGATGCAGCCTACCTGCTAGCCCCTACTTTTACCCTTTGTGTGGGCGAGGGATGCAGCCTACCTGCTAGCCCCTACTTTTACCCTTTGTGTGGGCGAGGGATGCAGTCTAGCTGCTAGCCCCTACTTTTACCCTTTGTGTGGGCGAGGGATGTAGTCTAGCTGCTAGCCCCTACTTTCACCCTTTGTGTGGGCGAGGCATGCAGCCTAGCTGCTAGCCGATATTCTAATAATTATGATTCTAATTATCGAGATTTTACGATATAATGCACAAAACAAGCATTAATATGCATACATACGTACGTACATATACCGAGTGGCCACAAATCTACATAGGAAGTAGGGTCAAGTGGGGTAATTAGGCACACTGGGGTAATTCGGGACAAGGCTTTACTTCTGCCGCTATGGTTAAGCTGTCTAGCCATATACTTGTCATTGTTGTCTCCCATTGCATGGAGATAACAATGACGAGAATTAATGTGTGCGTGGATTGTGGTTGACACTGCTTTTGACCCACTGTCCCGAACTACCCCGTTTTACTCTATATTTTGCAAAATACCCTCAATTTTATAATTTGCATTTTAAATTTGACAAATGGACCAGTCCTTATTATATGCATTAGATTTTAGATTTCACATTAGACAAATTAACCATTTGGAACCAAAATTTAATGCTAAAAACAAAAGGAGCTCAAGAAAAGATTAAAACTAATCATTAAATTTCCCGCAAATCCTGTCCACTAACTAAAGGCCTGGAAAAAAAGGTGTTTCCTTCACAGACAAAGAAAAAAAACCTGTTAGATGAAAGTGTACACCAAGGGTTTTTGTAAACAAAAGTATCACGGGAGAGGGCAAGGTATAGTGACAAAAAGCAAGGCATTAGACAGCCATATTGTGATAGAAAGACTGACACTGCAAATCACCAAGGGGAGTGGGGATGAGAGACAATCCTACTTGCCCCCTCCCCCCAAGAATCCCTACATGCCAACTACTACCAAGTACATACTTACGCCAACTACTACCAAGTACATACGTATGCCAACTTCTACCAAGTACATACGTACGTATGCCAACTACTACCAAGTACATACGTATGCCAACTACTACCAAGCACATACGTACGCCAACTACTACCAAGTACATACGTATGCCAACTACTACCAAGTACATCCGTATGCCAACTACTACCAAGTACATATGTACGCCAACTACTACCAAGTACATACGTACACCAACTACTACCAAGTACATATGTATGCCAACTACTACCAAGTACATACGTACGTATGCCAACTACTACCAAGTACATACGTATGCCAACTACTACCAAGCACATACGTACACCAACTACTACCAAGTATATATGTATGCCAACTACTACCAAGTACATACGTACGTATGCCAACTACTACCAAGTACATACGTATGCCAACTACTACCAAGCACATACGTACGCCAACTACTACCAAGTACATACGTATGCCAACTACTACCAAGTACATACATATGCCAACTACTACCAAGTACATACATACGAATGCCAACTACTACCAAGTACATACGTACACCAACTACTACCAAGTACATACGTACGTATGCACATACATAGCAAGTAGTACAGAAAGTATAGGAAACACAGATACGTACTATACCAGAGCAAAAACTCACCAACTAATACTCCCAGAAGATATGTCTGGCTACTTGGAGGTTCGTAAGACCAAACAAATACTTCTTCGGATGAGTCAACAAATTTATGCACTTCGTGCATGAGAAGCCTATATTTTTTCTTCTTTTTTGGTGTGTCAGTCACTGATTCCTCCTCCTCCTCGTCACTTTCCACTTTACTTTTTGTTTTCACCTGAACTTTATTTCCTCTTGCAAAGTAGTCATTTTTCAGCAAACTGTCAGGGGCAGAGAACCTTAGCATGAACGATGACTGATAGTGTGTGTGCGTGTGCGTGTGTGTGCGTGCGTGTGTGTGCATGTGTGTGTGTATGTGTGTGTGTGTGTGTGTGTGTGTGTGTGTGTGTGTGTGTGTATGTGTGTGTGTTGTGTGTGTGTGTGTGTGTGTGTGTGTGTGTGTGTGTGTGTGTGTGTGTGTGTGTGTGTGTGTGTGTGTGTGTGTGTGTGTGTGTGTGTGTGTGTGTGTGTGTGTGTGTGTGTGTGTGTGTGTGTGTGTGTGTGTGTGTGTGTGTGTGTGTGTGTGTGTGTGTGTGTGTGTGTGTGTGTGTGTGTGTGCAGTACATGAATGTGTGTGTCTACATGCGTGTGCAAGTGTATGTACAGTGGAACCTCTCTAAACCGACACCTCTCTAATCTGACAACCTCTCTAATCCAACAACCTCTCTAATCCGACACCTCTCTAATCTGACAACCTCTCTAATCCAACAACCTCTCTAATTCGACACCTCTCTAAACCGACAACCTCTCAGACAGACACCATATATTAGCACACACATGTACCATTTTAATGCAAAATCACCTCCTAATCCGACAACCTCCTAATCTGACTTTATTATCAAGTCCCAGTGGGCGTCAGATTAGAGAGGCTTCCCTGTACAGCTTCGTATTTACAGTGGAGCCCTGTAAACGCAAACTTGCTTAATGCAAAATTTTTGTTAGTATTGAAAGCAGAAAATGGCCCCTGCAGTGCCCTAGTGTCCCTAATTGTTCTGATAACATGAAATTCTGATAACATGTACACTTTTCATCAGTCCCTTGTGTTTTGCGTTAAGTGGACTCCAGTGCATGTCTCAATGACAAGTGTTGTACGTGTATTATGAGGATGTTTGTTTTAGCAGGTCTTGTGCGTGATGCTGTAATGCACCTTCAAAGGCACCACAACAGCTAGTGTCATCCCTTTAAATTAACATCAAGAATTTTGCGTATAATATTATTTCTTTGTGGTTGTGTGTGTGTGTGTGTGTGTGTGTGTGTGTGTGTGTGTGTGTGTGTGTGTGTGTGTGTGTGTAAATCCCTAACCCGACCAAATGTACAAGAGAATGAGTGAGCAAGTGTGTGTATATACATGTGTGTGTTGTGTGTGTGTGTGTGTGTGTGTGTGTGTGTGTGTGTGTGTGTGTGTGTGTGTGTGTGTGTGTGTGTGTGTGAGTGTGTGTATGTGTGTGTGTGTGTGTGTGTGTGTGTGTGTGTGTGTGTGTGTGTGCGTGCATGCGTGTGTGTATACGTACATATACAGTGAAACCCTGTTAACACAAAATGGCCCCTGTAGTGCCCCTAGTGTTTCTAATTGTTCTAATAACATAAAATTCTGATAACACAAACAGTTCTCATCAATCCCTTGAGTTTTGTGTTAAGTGGGTCCCACTGTGTGTGTGTGTGTGTAGTTGATTGTGTACTGTCTGAGTTCAAGCACAAACAGGCGTCTTTCACTCAACAACTCACAATTCACACATTCTGACCGCAGCATCTCTGTTAGGAAAATAGGGGGTCACACCATTATCGTCATCGGCCGGCACTTCTTTGGACCACTTGGAAGTCATCAACGCATCAACTGCCTTCGAACCTGCAAAGTATACACAAAGCACGCGATAACGTGTGACTAACCATAGGCCTGTAAACACAACAGACGTGAAACAGGGATGGAAATAAAGGCCAATCAGTGGCGGTGGAACGTGTAAACTTCGGGGGGTGCAGTGTATGATGTGCGTAGCAATCGAATACATATTACTGTAGAGCGGGAAATTTTTGCGGCATAATTTTTCACGAATCGCAGTAAATTTAATTTTCACGAGTATATTTTCACAATGTGAAGATTCTTATTTGCGTTTTTCGACGTTTCCAAGTAGTTTAAATCTATATCTGGACTGTTTCATATTTGGATCGTGCTTTCGCTGAGTTCAAAGCTCCATACCTTAGAGAATCTTGTTATAGCACACAGTTTTCCCAACTTTAGGGCATATTAGGCGAAATTTTTGCATTTAAAGTTTCGTGAATCCGTACAATTTGCAAATATAGTGAAAATATTACCTCGCGAAAATTTCCCACTCTACGGTATCTTTCGATACTGATTGAAGGCAGCATCAAACTTTTTTGTTAAATTGTTGCATATTGCATGATGTCATGTCAGACACATGCGAGGATTTATACAGTCACAATTAATGTGGTTTTACCTTAAAATTCCTGAAATCCTAATATTATATTCTGCAATTTTTGGGGGTATTTTTCAGTATGCACTGTTATATTTTCCATTGTAAAGTGATAGTAATCTATTGCACATAAGAATTTAGGGGGGGGGGGGGGGGGGGCAATGCCCCCTCAGCTAAACTGTAGGGGGAGACCACCCCCCCCTTGTTCCCCCGCCTATGCCAATGAATTGTTCATCAGAGCAACAACAGAATTCATGAATAGTTTCATCAGACCAACAGCTGGTGGATGGATAGTTTCATTAAACCAACAACTGGTGAATGGATAGTTTTATCAGACCAACAGCTGGTGGATGGATCCACCAAACCAACAGTGAGTGGATGGATCCATCAGACCAACAGCTGGTGGATGGATCCACCAAACCCAACAGCTGGTGGATGGATCCACCAAACCAACAGTGTGTGGATGGATCCATCAGATCAACAGCTGGTGGATGGATCCATCAGACCAACAGTGGGTGTATGGAGCCATAGTCTAACTAGCTAGCCTGTCTCCACAAGCGCCCTACTGGCGCTTGCGGAGACGGGCTAGCTAGTTAGACTAATGGAGCCACTATCACAACAGCTGGTGGATAAATCCATTAGACCAATGTGACTGGAAGGGTTGAATGGTTGTCAAATAACCAACCAAATGTACAAGAGAAGGAGCGAGCAAGTGTGTGTGTGTATGTGTGTGTGTGTGTGTGTGTGTGTGTGTGTGTGTGTGTGTATGTGTGTGTGTGTATGTGTGTGTGTGTGTGTGTATGAAAATGAGTGAGTGAGGCACTGTGCAAAGGAATGTGGGAAAGTGAGTGCGTAAATGAACAGCAAAAAAACAAATTTCAAACTAGTATTCATCACACAAAACAAAGGTTCAGAGCTCTCATGAGGCATCTATAATCGGTGACCCATGCAGTAAATCCCTTCGTAAAGACAAAAAACTTCACGAAACATACTGACCCGTACGGTGTTCAATCAGCCGATATATCATAGCATTGCGGTCGAACTACTTAAGATGTGTAAAGTGACGTGGATTGACAACTTAGGACTCTTTATAAATTACCTGAAAAGTACTCGACTTTATTTCCCTTCACGACCGCTTTCTTCTTCGGAACGTTGAAAAAGAGATACTTAGCCACCTCTTTGACCTTCCTTTCCTTCTCCTTGCTCTCCATTTTGTCTGTAAAAACATTGACAGCGCGTTGCCAACGGGTTACCAACGTAGAAAAACGTGAAATTAGGCTTGTGTAAACATTGACATTGGCAATAACAATAAAAATAATTAAGTCATTGAAATTTGAAACTATAAAGGCAGAAAGGTCAGGGTTTAATACTATACATAGAATGAATCTAACTGAGGTCAAAGGCAGCGTCCTGAATCATTTTTTCAAATTCTTCAAACTGTTGGTCAAAATTGTACACATTCCTCACTGGAGGATTTAGTGGCTTATTTCCCTTCACCAAAGTTTGAGGGAGAGGGGCATCAGTGTCTAAGTCGCTTGACCCATCACCCTCGCTTTCAATGACAATTTCCACATCTGATTCTTCTTCTTCATGTAATTCCTTCTCTTCATCTGATTCACTCACACCTGACTCTGATGACACCTGGCCTTCTTCCTCAGATTCATAAATGCTGCTTTCTGCTCCAGAGACATTGACAACTTCTCTTCCTTCTAACTCATCCTTGTTGGAATTCCTGCTCATTCTCTTGTCCCCTTTCAGCTCATCTGGACTGATCCAAACCAAATTAGAAATGTCTGCATCAATGTCATCATCTCCTTCGGAAAATGCAGCAGAAGTGGATTATTTCGGTATCTTTCCGTGTCTGTCTGCATCTGCTGGCTTGTCCTCACTATCAGAGTATCCTGGGTTCCTGCGATAAATGTCACCATTTGCCATTCGCGACGTGTTGTTGTCATTAAAATACGTTTCATCCAGTCCAACATCTTCACTGTAGGAGAGAGATCTAGGAAGAGGTACTGCTTTAGATTCATCTCTGGCAGACTCCGGTATCACAACAGTGGACTCTATAGCCCCCGCACTGTCCATATGTGTTGAGGTTTCATTAATCATTGTAAGGTACTCCTCTTCTACAATCCCAGCAAGATGAGGGAGAGAGATGTTTGTGCGAGTTGTTGATCTGGTTAAGGCTGTCTGTTTTGTTGATGAAGAGTTGCTCATTTGACTGTAAAATGACTGAAAGCTCCGATAACTTCCGTAGTAGCGGACATATTCTCTTGGCTTCTGCTTTGCACGTCTCATCTTCTCTTCTGCTGCTTTGGGAGGCTGGTCTCTATGCTCTGTGGAACATATAGATGAGACCTCATGAGTACTGTGTTTGTCCAGGTGTATGTATATTGTTATGTATATGGAATGTAAATGAATAAATGGTACACAGTATGTTGTGTGTGTGTGTGTGTGTGTGTGTGTGTGTGTGTGTGTGTGTGTGTGTGTGTGTGTGTGTGTGTGTGTGTGTGTGTGTGTGTGTGTGTGTGTGTGTGTGTGTGTGTGTGTGTGTGTGTGTGTGTGTGTGTGTGTGTGTGTGTGTGTGTGTGTGTGTGTGTGTGTGTGTGTGTGTGTGCAATACTAAATACAGTATAATAATAATTAAATTGTATAGGATGTATTTGTGTTTGTGAATATGAAAATGGGCATTTGTATTGAATTATGAGTAAGTATTGACAGGACTCACTAAATGGACTGTAATAAGGCTCATGAAGACAATCACAGCATCGGTGAAAGATAAGGCGAAATAAATATATATACAGCTGTCTGTACTGCCGACACAGCAGCCCGTAGAGAAAAGGGTTGATACCAGTACTGATGACAGTGAACCGAATAGCCCAGAACAAGGCTTCTCTCTGCGCGCAACCATCCTCCTTTCCAATGGCTAGAGCATAAACAATCAGCAGCTAAAGATGGAGATTGAAACATGCAAACAAAGGATAAAGACAGCTGCATGGTTCAATGTAAAACTGAACAATAGTGCATGTGTGTGCGTGTGTGTGTTTGTGTGTGTGTGTGTGTGTGTGTGTGTGTGTGTGTGTGTGCGTGTGCATGTGTGTGTGTATTTGTTTGTCTGTTTGTGTGTGTATGTGCGTGCGCGCGTGCGCGCGCGTGTGTGTGTGTACATGTGCTTTTCTGTGGATGTGTACATGCATGTGTGTGTACTAATCATGCATGCACATATTAAGTGTATTTGCAAATGCACATGCATAAATAAATGAAATGAAGTACAGGGTTGTATGCGACAAGACATTACTTTAACAGTATTATGCTCTAACACTGCACACCAACTTACAACTGTAGGTAGCCATGTGAGGTAGAAGAGGACAGTAATGCATAGCAACATGCGAGCAAACTGTGCTTCTATGCTCAGAGACAGGCTCTCCGATATCTTGGGTGCAACGCGCTTGAAGGCTTGGTTGAGCTCATTGAAGCGATTTTGCAGTCCAGGCTTGCTGAATGTTGGACCGGAAGAGAAAGTAGCATCGGAGAAGACGTTTCTTTTGCTCTGGCGAGTCATCTTCCTACGCCTCCACCATATCCTAATCAGATGGTAGATCGTGCTCACGAAGCAGAACAGTACAATGACAAACTGCACTCCTGCGTATAAAACAATAACACTTGCGTAACCGTACTCAACAAAAGAGAAGAGGCAGATGGCGTCTCCTGAAATGATGCGGATCTCCGGAGAGAGGGGGATGAACGCGAGAGTTGTGGATAAACACGCGCAGCAGATGATGGCCACAACCATGTGCCAGAGTTTGACTCGCTGCTGATAAAACACGGGGAAAGCGATTGCAAGGTATCTGTCCACGGATATGAGCGTGACCACAAAGGCCGCAGTGTACCGCGACCATTGCGCCAGCAAACCGAATGTATTGCATTCGTGGCTACCCTCAGTAAAACTCCTGCCGACAAAGTAGGCATAA
>CAUJGJ010000208.1:791073-806073 GCA_963170055.1 Halisarca cf. caerulea | reverse complement strand
CTGATCAGGAGTGTGTGCTAACCAGGAGTGTGTGCTAACCAGGAGTGTGTGCTAACCAGGAGTGTGTGCTAACCAGGAGTGTGTGCTAACCAGTAAACTAAGCCCCCACTAAACTAGGTACCTGGGCAAGCCCCGTACACTACATTGACAGTAAATGTAGCATCTCACTATTCTAAGCGATTCGAGTTTAAAAGATTCATGGGGCCACCTACGGCCCTGAAAACTTGAATCACTTGGAAAGTGCTCTGCTCCAAAGACTCTTCTCTGATGAAAAGAGGAACCAACACGCAAATTTCATCGCATTATAACTGAGATTTGAGTATGTGCCATAATGTCCGCCATGTTATTGACATATATGTATATATATATAGACATTCCGGACACTTCCAGCAAAAGTAAAAACAATACAAGGGGCTGCCTTCCAGCGGCCCAAAAACTCCCTAAATTAAACTTCCGGGAAATTCATATTTAAATTTTAATTTTTTAAATTGGACACATATGATACCATCCAGGAGAGGAGTAACCCAAAGGGAAAAACCCACCTTTCTACACTGCTTAAATGAAGTCTTTGCTTTGGAATGCGATGAAGTATTTCGCACCATGCATACGTAGCTGTGTTGGATACTTATTAGGTCCATTACAGGATGTGAGTTGTCTCACACTGGCATGAGAAGTAGTCATCCATGACCAAGTGCTAATGTTGCGTACCTACTGATCTGGGATGGAATGGAGTGGTCACACCCACCCACCCACCCACCCACACATGCACACGCACACCCACACACCCACACCCCACACCCCCACCCACCCACCCACCCACACACACACACACACAAACACACACACACACACACACACACACACACACACACACACACACACACAGACAGTAGAACCAAAGATAATAGAAAAGGTGGACCTCCCTTTTCCACACTGTATGTCTGCAATAGTGTTTGCTGTATATACTTACATACATATTGGCCCAATACACATTCAGCCTGAAAACATATTGGTCAATGCGCCTTCAGTCTGAAAGCATATCGGTCAATGCGTCATCAATGCTGAAACAAGCCTTCCAATTTCCCTGTAATGTTCACTGAAGAAGTCCACACACACAAATACTATGCACGTACGTGCTTTCACATCATATGCCTATAATGGAGTACAGTAGAATCTCCGAATAATGGACACTTTGAGGCAAGCTTCTTGTCCTTTGTAAGGAGGTCGTGCTCTTTGGGAGGTTGAAAATGTATTGGAAAAAAATTTGGGACCTCAAGGTGTGTCCTTTGGATAGAGGTTGTCCTAATATAGAGTGTCGATTATCAAAGATTTCACCGTAAATGCCTTCCCACTTCCCTCAGTTAAGCCTTGAAGAAATTATAGGAACGGATTGGATCATCATAAACACAATTCCAGTCAATGAGGTGTTTCTTATTTAGCACAAACTTATTAAAGTACAAAGAATGCCAACTACCTAACCTGTTTGACTACATTGCAAATCCAATTCACCCTTTGACCGTCTCTCACACAGAACTGAATAGAACACTCAGACCCAGGAAGAAAAGGCAATGCTGCTAGTTAATAGTTGCTAGTTTGGAGATGATAACGTGTGTTAGGACCTCCACTACAAGGCACCGATTAGATAATTTGTTTAATCTTATCTGCAACAGCCCAAACACTACTACCGGTGTGTGTTCACAAGTCCTTAGAAACCTCTTAGGAAAAACAGAAGCCTCTCAAAATAACAACCAGAGGGGGAGCACTCCAAGTAGTGCACTCAGCATGATAAAATAGTACAGTGAGATTTCTGATAACCAACTCTCCCAGTAAGGATACTATAGTATACGAAATAAACCTCTCTACAAAGGACAGGTCAAAAATAATCTCACCCTATAGTTTAATGTTTCAAACCTCTAAAAGAGGGCAACCTCCCTACAAAGGACGTAAGCAGCTGAATTTATATTGCCCCCAAAGTGTCCCTTAAATAGAGGTCCCACAGTACATGGGTTTTACCATAGATACTCGCTATATATAGACTCCACGGTAACTATGGTAACATCCAAAAGTTGAAAAATAACACCCACTGCTGAAAAATACATCCTACAGCCCATCATCAGAGACAGTTGCAGTAATGATAAGGGTGTCTAAGATGATTTCTTTTGTTGAAAAAAGTTGCAAAATTGCCACAAGGTACAAAAAGTAACAACAGCAACACGTAGCAATAAAAAATAAGATGTGTAATATTGACCATATAGGATTTCGGGCATATTGGTTTTACTGACCAAGACCTGAGGGTGTGAAGCGCCCGAGGGCAAGGTCAGTAATAATTATTACCACATATCATTGAAAACGCCAATGCAGTCATGGCTCTTTAATCCGGCCTTTGATAATCCAGAACCCTTGCTGTCCATGCTGCCAGTAGAGATGTGTACCCAATGTGCACAGTGCATCGTAAGAAAGTTTGCTAATCTAGCACCCTCTTCGATCCAGCATCTTTTAGTGCAACAAATGTGGCCAGATTAAAGAATCACAACTGTGTACATGAACCTTGGTAAAACTAAAAACTTCAACGTCCAGTATGCATTTGCCAATCTGGTTATATACCAAAATAGACTACGCATAGAGGCAAAGAGTTACTCATTAATCTGTCCAGTTTTGAAGAACCTGACACCTTGTTTATTCCCACACTGAGTTAATTGGAAGTTTTATGTTACTCCAATTATAATGCTAAGAAACCTGCCAAGAAGCCACTGGCCACATGTAACACATCGTTTATTCCCCACACCATGCTAATTTGAGGCTATAATAATGTTACTAATGCTAAGAAATCTACCATGAAGACCACTGGACGGCCATGAAGCTACTGGCTCCATGCAGGCTGGCCCATGTGTGCCCTCATTATGGAGTAAAGCGGGGTAATCTGGAACACTGGGGTAATTTGGGACACTGGGGTAATTTGGGACACTGGGGTAATTTGGAACACTGGAGTAATTTTGGACACTGGGGTAATTCGGAACAGGGTTTTGTATTTTGCTATAGTTAGCCCCCCCATGCCCACTTACTACTGCTGAACTCCCAATTCAAGGTGAACTTACTGATCATGAATTAGGGATCGGCAATATCGTTTTTAATGAACCACGATTATTGCCCAATCCTATCACAAATATTGATTATGAATAGTATGTTTAGTCTGTGGTTGACACTGTTTTTGATTGATCATACCAAACTATCCCACCCTCCCAAATTACCCTACTGTCCCAAATTACTCCACCTGTGCACTGCTATTGCACATACATACGTACCTCTTCGGAAAGAACTCTTGTCTATAATACAGGGACGACTACAGCTATTGCACAATATACGGCATGTACCTATGCACACTTGAGTACTATCACTGAACACATCACAGAGACAACCACAGCTATTGCGAAATAGACAGCATGTATCTACGTACACATAATATCTACACACTCAAGTACTACCACTGTAGACTCTCCATACTACGTAACTGGTTAAGACATATAGACAGTCTATGTTACTAATGAACACATCACACACACAACTCACAATAATTGGAAGCCAGCTGATGTAGAAGAGAACAACTATTGCAGAAAACATGATGGCAAACTGCTGCTCTGCACTCGGGTGTATCTTCTCCTTCATGCACTTAACTAACTGCTTCATCTTTTGTCCACAACTGCTTGACGATTTGCTGTTTTCATTCGTTTCTGACTTGACTTCTCCATTCTCCTGTATTGAAGCCTTGTCTTTGTCGGCAATTTTGGTCTTGCCACTCAATGTATAAGCACAACTTTTTCCTCTGTTGACGACCATTTTCCTTCTTCTTCGCGCTAACTTCGCAACTTCAACAATAATTATGCAGAAACACACAAAAACCGTTAGGAATTGCACTCCCCCGAACACAGCTATAACCACTCCGTACCAAGTATTCATCCTGAACAAGCACGTGTTTTCTCCAGCATCTATGTGCGAACCCAAAGAGACTAGAGAGAGGGCTGCGGCCATTAACCACATAATGACTACCGATACACAGAAAAACGGCCGAAACACGCCATGGTGGTATCGAATAGGTCGCAATATCCACACACATCGATCCACAAGCATCAGTGTGACTAGAAGGGCGGCTGAATAGCGTGTAAATTGGGCCACAACTGCGTAGGCCTGGCACAGAGCACAGTTATCATCGAGGGTTGACTCTCCGGAGAAGTAAAGAAACGTGGAGACGGGAATCGGAAAGGCGGTTCCAACAAGGTCTGTACATGCGAGACTTACTACAAGAATGTCCGGAATCCTTCTTAGCTTGTACCGACTGACGATCACAATCGACAAAAGATTACCGACAACAGCCAGCAGCCAGATTGCAAGAAGACTGACCCCCTTAGAGATTTCTACGTTTTCGGTTGCATTCATCCGTAATCCTGTACTATTGTTCATCTTGGATATCTTGGACTTTCCAGCTTCGGGCTGCCTTCCCGCCTTCGAGATAACTGGATAAAATAAAATAAATAGCAAAATTTGTGGCGCGCGAAGGGACAACTGCTCGGGATATACACTGTGGGTTGAGGGATGACGTAATCAAGGATCTAAGGTCAATCAATGAAGTGCGGTCATTCTTGACTTCTGGTATATATTATAATAATACATTATGCAAAACATACTAAAATATCATAGAATACTGATTTTTCAATTAATTATGTATTAGTTATATCCTGTCCAGGTGTGCTGCAGCAGAAATACAGTGCTGATCGACCGAGGGCAAACCCCGAGGTCATCAGCACTGTATTTTCTGCTGTAGCACACCTGGACAGGATATATCTAATTTGTATCCTGGCAACCATTCACTGTTTACTGTTGGTGTGTACAGTCTCATCTAGAGTTGATCAGTTTTAGCCACTTACCCTACCAATTGATATCAATTGACATCAATTAGGAAGTGTGCGTATATCAGTGACCTGTGCTACATCACAAATGTCAGCACACTTATTCCTTTGATCCACCCATTATTCGCCCCCCACACCAGGATACAACTATGAATATACAGTCGAACCTCGTTAACATGAAACTGCTTAACATGAAATATCTTTTAACATGAAATGCTAGCCAAGTCCAAGTGCAGGTCCAAACATAACATGTAGTACTGTTTGCATGAAATACTGTTAAGATGAACTTTCAGCACAGTCCCCTGAGTTTCATGTTAACGAGGTTTGACTGTACATGATAATGGAGTGATTTGTTTTGCTCTATTATGAAGTCAACATTGAATGATGGAACAGCAGCGGAAACTTTCAAACATGCCCTCACATGTAGCAAAAGGTTTTTAGTTGTGTACTAGCCCGAGTTTAACCTGAGTTATCTACAGTTTAAACATAGGTTACATAGTATTGTGTGTCAATGGTTTGACATATACTGTACTTGCAAATGCACCACCATGTGCATGTTTTTCATACGGGCATGACGTATTCGCACGTTGAATTCGGATCAAAATCCTGCTTCATACCAGGATTGGAGCACCCGTGTGAAAGGTACAATTCAGATTTAAGGGCCCGTGTGAAAGGGGGGATATTATATAGGCTATGCTCCAGAACAGCACCGAGAGGGATGTGCTGCTTGAGTGGTCAAAGAGACAACCGTGACACCTAATCTGACAGTGATCTTTGACCTGAGATTGACTCAGAGGTGCTGGTCCATGTCAGACAGATCCATACGTTCCATGCTCATGAAATTGAGAGGTGGTACGGCCCAATTCCAAATAGAACTTGGGAGGTGGCATGGTGTCAAGTGCTCTGATAGAAGATGTTGGGAGTTTTGTGCTGGTGACATTGAGGACACTGGTCACTGGATGATGTCTTGCCCTGCATGGTATACTCAACGCAAACCACTGATTGATCATGCCAGCCAAGACATCTATTGTTTTGATACCATGGATGTGGATACCAAAGTTGCAGTTACCTTAGACCTTACATGTCATGGTATGAAACTGTTAAACTGTTGTATGTCATGTGTTGTGCCCAACTTGCATGTCGATCAGCTAACTATTCTTTGTTTCTGGTGACAATCTTTTTTCTTTCCTGTGCCTCATTGGGTATGCTGTACTCTAGTGTTGCTGTACGTGTGGTTGGTAAACATTGATCGATTGATTGATTGATTGGATTGGATTGGATTGGATTGGATTAATCTTATTTAGACTGGGACACCCACTTAGCCATTGGCTACTTTTCAGGGGGCCCAGTAATCACAAGTACAGAATCAACAAACAAACAAACAAACAAACATACTACATTGTTAATTGTTATTATAAACTGTCAATTGTTCAATCATCCAATGTTCAATTCTTTTGGTGGCTGTAGTGGGCATTCTTCACTCTTCTGTCTTGGTGGTGGCAGGGGGGTGCAAAGAAAAAAGGCCAGAAACACCATCACTGGGACTGGACCTTAGTCCATTCCATAACTCAGCTCTTGTCGTCACATCAGCAGCCCACTAAGCCACCAGCACCCCCCATAATTGATGTTGTATACATGATTGATTGATGTTATATACATATTAGCGGTTTTGTGCAGCATGCTGCATGGGATATAAGATAGCTATCTGCATCACTGGTGAACACGTGATATAACTTTTAAAGACAGGACAGCCATATAGACCTGCGTGGTGCAAATTTGCAGTTACAAACGCCATTTGTAACTTAGCATTGCCACACTAGACCAACAGAAAGGAAAATGGCCGACAGACACGAAGAAAAACTTCTGGTGGATGCCCTACCATACTACGATCAAGGATACGAAGCTCCGGGTGTACAGGATGCAGTAAGTGTCTCAAATGCACGTCTGGTACACATTGTAGTTTCACTGATCAGTTTATGGGAGGCTCCTACTTAAACTAGTATTTCACTACTTTCTCATTGTTTTTAGCTATTATCTTGTTTTTTGTTGTTGTTCTTTTTATTGTTTTTATTGCTTTTCTTTTTTAACTTAGTACTTAGTTTCTCTCAGCCAAGTTCCTATTGATTGGCGTTTAGTTGATAAGGAGATAGGAAACAACATTTCTGTCACTCATTTTGATCTCGCTAATGGATTAATAAGCAACGATGCCGCGGAACAATCCTTTGTTCTTGAGGTGGTTTCCATCCTATCGAAGTTCGGCCTATTGGAAAAGAAATATCCTGCAGTGAACCCCCGTGGTCCGCATCGTGAAAGCTCTACCAAGACGATGACAAATAGTCTCAGTGTTGTCAAGAATAGCCTGCGGAGTGGAATGCCTTCCAACCCCAAAGCGTTTCTGAATGCTGTCAGAGCCCACAACAAAGCCCTGAAAGCAAGTTCTACTGAATTTTCAATGCGATCGATACAGCAGCAAGAGAAAAAGTTTCGTGAAAATCCATACAAGTTTGGCAAGCATGTAATCAGGGGCAAAGAGTGCACAAGTCCATCTTTTGATAAAGCCTCAGCCTTCAACCATTTCCAGCAGTCATTCAGTGATCAGTCATGTGAGTATACTGTGTTACCAGACTGGGTTGAGTCAGCTATGCCTCCTCCTAATATTGATGTTGTCTTTGATCTATCTCCAATCACCCCGGGTACGATCAAACAAGCATTGAAGAAATGTTCATCTAAGTCTGCACCTGGGTGTAATGGTATTTCCTACTACCATTTGAAACATTTGCCTTCTTGCCACCACTTCTTAGCTACTTTATTTTCACGTATTCTCCTCAAAGACCACACCTGCCCATCCTCCTGGTGTGTAGGCAAAATCATTCTAGCTTACAAGTCTGGTCCTGCATCAGATCCCAGCTCTTTTCGCCCTATTGCTCTCACATCTACTATTGGAAAGCTTTTCAATCGAATCCTTGCATCTAGGTTTGAGAAATTCATCCGGGGAAATGGGATAGTCGATCCATCCATCCAGAAAGGATTCCTTTCTGGAATTCCAGGTGCCTTGGAACACATTTTTACTACCTCAGCTATCCTAAGCAATTCCAAATCCCAAGGCCAGCCACTATATATGTCATTTCTGGACATAAGCAATGCCTTCGGCTCTATTTCTCACCAGCTCATCAACGACATACTTGAATATATTCAGACGCCATCCTCAATCACCAGTTACATCAACCATGCGTACTCACAACTCAAAGGATTTGTGTACACCTCAAATTGGTCAACAGATCAGTTTAGTATTGAGAGGGGTATCTTCCAGGGAGACACTCTGTCACCTCTCATTTTCCTTGTGGCATTTAATCCCATCCTTTGTCTTGCCAATTCCAACCCCTCTCTTGGTTATACCCCTTGCCATCCAGTCCCTGCATCTGAAGGCCTTCCCCCAGTGGACTCCCACATCTACCTAGAATGGAACGAGCCTTCATCTGATGAACCACCAGGATGGTACCGTTGTTCAATTGTCGGTTTCAACCCTTCTGGCTCAGCTACTGTCCGCTATCCCAATGGTAGTACGGAAATAATAGACCTGCGTATCGCTCAATGGCATCTTGCAACGGGCAATTCTAAGCACTTTCTGAAGCCTAGTATTACGCCTCCTACTGCCAAAGTCCCAAAGGTCAGGGAGAAGATCAATCAACCCAAGCTCTTCTACACCACTCCCCATCGCGTCAAAGGATATTGTGATGATCTCACCCTCATCTCTAGCAGCTGCTCTGAACATGCAGAAACCCTAGCCGTCTTGGACCGTCGCTGCCATGATTTGGATCTACGCCTCAAACCCCAGAAGTGTATCTCTCTAGCCTTCAATGGAAAGCAAGTTGATCGCAATGTCACATTTCCTCTATCTGCTGGTAACACTCGTAACATTGTTGACCAGCCAACCAAATTCTTAGGTAAGTGGATTTCTCACTGTACCCGGTCATCTGGCCTCGCTGCATCTTCTTGCATTAAGTCTATGATTGTAGATCAGTTGTCCTCTCTAGACACCTGTAAAATCCGTGGAGAGTACAAAACCTGGATTTTGCAACACCTTGTGATTCCAGCCCTCCACTTCCACCTAATGGTGAACGATCTCCCAAAAAGCCACATTTCATCCATCCAACGAATTATCACACGCTATATTTGAAGAAATGGCTCAACCTTCCTCCTTGCACTACTTTGGCTGTTCTATTCCATCCAGACAGTGTTAGCTTGAAATTCCTTCCACAGTTCGTGGAAGAAGCCAAGTTATCTCTTCTCAACACTGTCCTCCACTCCTGTGATCAGCTAGTATTGGACTGCCTACCAGCTCTGAAATCACCATCCTACTTACATGATACTCACTTGGACTGTAATCTAGTGGATACTTTTCACGAAGCCATCACACAATGCCAAACTACCCTGCAAAAGAAGTCCAACATCCTATCCACCTGCAGAAAGTCCATTGCAAGGAAATATTCAGCTAACTGGGAATCCCACCTCCAACAGTTAGAAGTTCAATCCAAGCTCTTGGATGTTCTTCCACTTGGCTCTGAAGACCATCTGTGGCAGCGTCTCCTTCTAGGAATGCCTGAAGGCCACCTTTCTTTCATTCTTAGAGCCAGCTGTGACTGTTTGCCCAGCCCATCCTCCCTAGCACGTTGGGGCTACTTGCCAAGTAGGAAATGCCCGCTATGCAGCTACCCACACTGCAATGCTCAGCATATCCTCAGCTGCTGTTCTGTCAGCTTGTCCGAGGGTCGGTACACGTATCGCCATGACCTAGTGCTAGCTAGGCTTATTCCCTTTCTTCAGGAGTTTATCCCATCTGCAAAAATCTTTGCAGACTTGCCTAACCACCGTGCTGTCGAACAACCACCCTCTACGGTCCCACCATCTGTTATCAGCACCTCAGCTAGACCCGACATCTTTATCATCCAAGGTAACCTAGCCACCATCCTGGAACTCACAGTGCCATGGAACTCTTCTTCCAGTATTGAAAATGCCAGAGTAAGAAAGCAGGCCAAGGCCAGCTACCAATTCCTTGCATCAGATCTACATGCTAAGGGTTTCAAGGTGAATCTCCTCACCATCGAGATTGGTTGCCTGGGCCACTACACAAACGACGCCTATTCCACACTTAAGACAGCTGCACCCTCATCATCATCCAAAGACAGACGAGCTGCACTTCAACAAGCTGCAAAAGCCGCCATTGCTGGTAGCCATACCATTTTCAAGGCTCGGTCTGTCAACCAGTGGTGCATATAACCTTCCTCCATGTCTTTATTATTAATTAGTGTGCTCTTAATATCTGCTCAGTAGTGTATTATGTTCGTAGTCTCTCTCTCACATATCTCTTAATAATATCACTCTCCATGCATTAATGTGTTGTTTCTGCCTTGCCAGGGTCTGTGTACAGCCTCCACCTGTATTTTCCCCTGAGTCCTAGGCCCTTTTTTGTATCACACCATTTATTACATGATCTATAATTCAATGATGTGGTTCCCCCCCTTTCTCCCTTATTTTGTTCTTCTTTGTGTGTGTGTGTATGCGTGCGTGCGTGCGTGCGTGCGTGCGTGCGTGTGTGTGTGTGTGTGTGTGTGTGTGTGTGTGTGTGTGTGTGTGTGTGTGTGTGTGTGTACTATTTACTGACAGCCCTGTGCAATTGCCTTCTTGGCTCAATGGTTTTTCAGTATGATAATGATACCTGATACCTAATACAGCTACATTACTTATTTCATTTGCACCACCTACGTTGAGCCCCAAGTTCTTTCCTGTGTGTAGTCATTATGAAGAACTGTATTTCAACATTAGGTAATTCGAATGATTGAGGAAGAAATGAGACGCTACAAACCAGCGAAAAACTATTTGGAAAGCCTACCGTTGCGTATGAAAGCTTTTGAGGTTTGTCTAAAACTTCATGCATGCATTGTAACACATGCTCAAGGAGCATATGTTATGCAACTACATGCATGAACGTACACATGTGTATGTATTCAGGTTATGCAACTACATGCATGAACACACACACATGTAAGTATTCAGGTTATGCAACTACATGCATGAACACACATCAGTACACACCCACACCCACACACCCACACAAACACACTTGTAACTTGTAATACCACAACCTGCAGCTGCTGTCAACGGGCTTAAGCTCTTAGAAGAGATTACTAACCAGCCCCTCACACCAACTGTACCACACACACACACACACACACACACACACACACACACACACACACACACACACACACACACACACACACACACACACACACACACACATACAGGTATGTATTCAGGTGCAGGCTTGATAAATGCATGCATGTGTGTATTCTCTGTAGCTATATATTTCACAGTACATTGATTGAATATGACCATCGATGTTCTAGTACAGCTTCTATGGAAGATCTTTAATATAGAAATATGTGTATAAGTCAGCTTCAATGACATCTTGTTCTACATTATCCTGAAGAAATGCAATAATGGTTTCAGTTGCTATCCCGTTTCTTTGTAGACTAGTATCCTGAAAGCAGAGATGGAGAGGATTGCCCTACGGCAGCCCATGGAAATGCTAAGCATGCACAGATACGAGCTTCCTGCACCATCAGCTGCACAGAAGAACGATGTCGTTGCCTGGCAAGAAGCAGTTGAGAACTCCATGGCTCAACTTGAACACCAGGCTCTCAGGTGTGTGTGTGTGTGTGTGTGTGTGTGTGTGTGTGTGTGTGTGTGTGTGTGTGTGTCTGTGTGTGTGTCTGTGTGTGTGTGTGTGTGTGTCTGTGCGTGTGTGTGTCTGTGTGTGTGTGTGTGTGTGTGTGTGTGTGTGTGTGTGTGTGTGTGTGTGTGTGTGTGTGTGTGTGTGTGCATACCATTTATGGTTGTTCATTCTCACAGGACATATATTTCATGAATCAAACACTTAATTGATTGTAATATTCGGTCTTTTCCATACACTGCATACCTCATGTTATATTCACAAATGTAAGCTAATTCACAACATTTCCAAACTAAAGTCCTGCAGAAATCAGCACCAATACCGCGTGTGTGTGTGTGTGTGTGTGTGTGTGTGTGTGTGTGTGTGTGTGTGTGTGTGTGTGCAAACCACTTTATGGTTGTTTATCTCACAGGACATATATCTCATGAATTGAAAACTTGAATCATAAACTTGATTGTAATTTTCGTTTCAATTTGTGAATGATCAGTCTCCTCTATGCACTAGGAATATACATATTCTGTAGCTAGTGTAATATTCACAAATGCGAGCTAATTCACAAAATTTCCAAAATAAAGTCTGGCAGAAATTTACACTCACACGGCACATGTATGTGTACCTGCGTGGTGCTTTTGCGTGTGCATGCATACATGTGTACGCATGTGTGTAACACAGTGACGTCTTCGTGTTCTGTACTTTGTGTGAAACTCTTATTGGTGTTAGGTTAATGGTGTAGATGTGTGTATATCTAACTAGCTGCAAGGTGTACCAAGGGAGAGCGCAGCGCCCCTTAATTGTGTGGAACAATAATGTGTCTTTGTTAGGCTGCAACGTACGTATGTACTGTATGTTAGATCATAGATACTGTTGTTGGAGTATCTGTGGTTAGATGTGCTTGTAGTAGTGTGGATTGGAGTTGAAGTACAGTGGAACCCCTCTAATCCGGACACCTTGGGATCAGAGATGACTGTCCTGATTATCGAGATGTCCTCATTTCAGGGGTTGAAGATGTACTGTGGCAAAGCATGGAGAGTCATTTGGTTCAAGTGGTGTGTGTCCACATTAGAGGGGTTTCTGCAATTCAGGGGGCTGGATTAGAGGGGTTCCACTGTATTGGAATGAGTAACTGTAATGTATGCTCATGTTATACATTGGTTGGAATGGGATTGGAAACTCCCAAATTCAAAAAAAAGAAAATGTTACATGTACATGGCGATTGTGTACAGTGGAACCTTTGCAATCCGACACCCTGTGAGCAGCACAATAGTGTCAGATTACAGAGGTTGTCGGATTATAAAGTGACTCTTACCATACTTTAGTATGGTAACTGTACCTCAAAAGATGGTCAGATTAGAGAGAATGTCGGATTATAGAGGTGTCAGATTAGAGAGGTATCACCGTAGACTTTCTTTTATACTTCACTGTAGTTTGAATGGTGGTTTATCCAAAGCAGTCATAGTTGAATGCCCAAGATGCACAAGAATCACAGTGACTCACCAGAAACCTCTTGAACCTTACCAAGTTAACATGTCAAACCTATGTAGTGCTTTACTGGTGGTCTGGTTAACCCTCAAGGAGCTCAAGATGGCAATTATACTGGTTTGAAACCTCTGAAGTAGTAGGTTCATTCAATATTTATGACTTCATTATGGTCCCATAGTGTTTAGGTTTGAAATAGACTAGGCCACAACAGTAACCATTATGTACAGTGACACCTCTGTAATGTGACGCCTCTATAATCCAACATTCTCTCTAATCCGACCATCTCATGAGGTACAGTCACCATATTGAAGTATGCTAAGAGTCACTCTGTAGTCCGACAACCTCCTTATCAGACCATTTTATGAGATACAGTCACCATATTAAAGTGCCTTTTGCCCCCCTCCCTTCCCTCCCCCTTGCCCCCTCCCTTCCCTCCCTCTTTGCCCCCTTCCCTCCCTCCCCCTTCTCCATTGCTTTTTACAAGAATTTCTTGTGCCCCCTCCTCTTCCTTCTTGGGAGAATTTTCATACAAAGGCCTGACAGGTGCTAATCTACAGTACAGCAGGGAGCAGATTAACGCTTTACAGTAATGCTGCATATGTAGCTCCTTGTACTGTCAGGCTATACGCTGCAGCAGTGTTCATGCTGTACAGGTCAGGGTGAACAAGATATGTAGCTCCTTGTACTGTCAGGCTATATGCTACAGCAGTGTTTATGCTGTACAGGTCAGGGTGGACAAGATATGTAGCTCCTTGTACTGTCAGGCTATATTCTACAGCAGTGTTAATGACAGAATTTGGAAAATTGCCATAACCAATTGAAATTGCCAAATTCTGTCATTTTCTACCCCTGTAACTGGCTATTTTCAGCAGATCAAATAAGCGATTTTCATTGGTCCTCAATACAGCCTACTCTCGGCTTTTCAGTTGGGTCCTGGCTGTCAGAGGATGTCACCCAGTGCTACTGATGAAGGGTGGTATTCCCCAAAAAGGCCTTATAGCACACTGGTGATAGATCGTGTGAGGATTTGATCTGCTATTAGCAAACTTTTTCTGTTACAGCAGTGTTAAGGCTGTACAGATCAGGGTGAACAAGATTAACACTTTGCATTGAAATTCAATTTGCATCCCATGTACGTACTACATTCACAGACTAGTGTTAACGTGTTGTGGTTTTAAGAAGTAGGGGATGTTTGCACACAGCGATGCTAACTCAATTTGTTACGGTAAATTTGTGGCACTCTTATATGCTCTTGTACGAAATGTGCACTAGTTTGGAAGTTGAAATGTGACGAAATACAGTGAAAGTCCTGTAGTCTGCCACCTCTGTAGTCTGAAATTCTCTCTTATTTTTGTGTATGCTAAGGGTCACTCCATAGTCCAACAACTTCCTAATCTGACATTTTTATTCAAATCCCGTCGAGTGTCAGATCGGAGAGGTTTCGCTGTAGTCATCCAGTGGACCACTTGCATGCAAGGACTGCCTGTTACCTGTTTTTCCACTACCACTTTTGGCACAGGTAGACATTTTAACAACTGAAGTACGTACACAGCCTTTCTCACTGGCTACAGTAATGTGTATGTACTTTTTGTGTTCATGTGGTGAGTTCTCGCTCTTCATTTAGGAACATTTTGGTAGATTAGCAAATGGGTGTGGCAGACTATTCAGTACTCCTGTACACAGACTTTTGACCTTGTATGTATTTCATGCACAAAATTGTTGGTGGATAAAGCAGTTGCAGGTTTAATGATACTTCTTCCTGAATCTCATCTGATTCTCCCTCGATCGCTTCCTCTTTCTGTTTGTGTGTGTGTGTGTGTGTACAGGATCATCAATCTGGAGCTGCTGTCTCAGTATGGCAGTGCAGCTTGGAGAGCACACAATGAG
>CAUJGJ010000208.1:748573-778573 GCA_963170055.1 Halisarca cf. caerulea | reverse complement strand
ATCAGTGTCATTTTCAGTAATGTATGTACGTACGCACATGAGGAAAGGAGTACTGTATGGCACTGAATTTTTGAGGAACTTAAAACTTTCGCCTTTTTCAAGGATGAGTACTTGAGTGCAAAATTGGCACACTGCCAAAAAATGGTGCACTGTTTGGTAGGTGGCAACTGAACGTGGCCCGCACACAGACTGGAGGAATTTATTTTCGCAAATAATATTACTAACCAAGCTTGACTGTGTGTGTGTGTGTGTGTGTGTGTGTGTGTGTGTGTGTGTGTGTGTGTGTGTGTGTGTGTGTGTGTGTGTGTGTGTGTGTGTGTGTGTGTGTGTGTGTGTGTGTGTACATAGGTACTGCATGTACATACGTATACTATGTATGCATAAAGTGAAACCTTTCTAATAAGGACACCATTGGGTCCACAGTAAGCTGTCCTGTACAGTGAAACCTCTATACTAAGGACACCATTGGGACCACCGTTAACTGTCCTGTTTATGGAGGTGACCTTACTTTGAAGGTTCATATGTGCACATATCAATGTGAGGGATGTCGAATGGGGTAGAGCAGTGGTGTCCTGTTAAAGTGGCTGCAATTCGGAGGTGTTAAATGTACTGATCGTGTACATAATATATGTCTTACACTGTACACAGTATCTACTGTAGGCATGGAAATTTATGCTGCATTTTTAATTATGCTATTTTGGTAGTTTAAAGAAAATCGCATAAATAAAAATCACACTATGTTCAATGTCTGATACCACACAATACTGCATGCCAAGAAAACCACAAAAGTAAGGATAGCACAGTGTCCGTGGTGGTCAAAATCGCATACTTTTTACTTTGCATAACACACCACTCCTGCGGTAGAATCTAAGTCTCTGAGACTACACTACAGGTTCACCTGCTGCTCGGCACAGGTTCAGCTACGTACTGCATGCTCAGCACAGGTTCAGCTACTGCTCAGCACAGGTTCAGCTACTGCTCAGCACAGGTTCAGCTACTGTTCAGCACAGGTTCACCTACTGCTCAGCACAGGTTCACCTGCTGCTCGGCACAGGTTCAGCTACTGCTCAGCACAGGTTCACCTACTGCTCGGCACAGGTTCACCTGCTGCTCGGCACAGGTTCACCTACTGCTCAGCACAGGTTCACCTACTGCTCAGCACAGGTTCACCTGCTGCTCGGCACAGGTTCAGTTCAGCTACTGCTCGGCACAGGTTCAGCTACTGCTCGGCACAGGTTCAGCTACTGCTCGGCACAGGTTCAGCTACTGCTCGGCACAGGTTCACCTGCTGCTCGGCACAGGTTCACCTGCTGCTCGGCACAGGTTCACCTGCTGCTCGGCACAGGTTCACCTGCTGCTCGGCACAGGTTCACCTGCTGCTCGGCACAGGTTCAGCTACTGCTCGGCACAGGTTCAGCTACTGCTCGGCACAGGTTCAGCTACTGCTCAGCACAGGTTCAGCTACTGCTCAGCACAGGTTCACCTGCTGCTCGGCACAGGTTCAGCTACTGCTTGGCACAGGTTCAGCTACTGGCACAGGTTCAGCTACTGCTCAGCACAGGTTCAGCTACTGCTCAGTACAGATTCAGCTATGTACTGCTCAGTACAGGTTCAGCTATGTACTGCTCAGTACAGAGGCTTCCTTCACACGTGAACACATCAATGTGTGAGAGATTAACACCAATTGCTAAAATATGAACAACATAGACATTTCTGATACTTGATATCAACAGGATTGGCGGGACAAAGAATGCAGTAGGAATGAATGAAGCACATATCTACAAGTACATCCAATAGCATGTCTAACCATAGATACTAGTATCTATGGTCTAACAAGGAATGATAGAATGTATGTAGTCTCGTACCCAGACCCACTTCCGGCCGCCATTTTATTCTCGACGGCGAGAATAAAATGGCGGCCAAAAGTGGGTCTGAGTATGAGACTAGAATGTATGTGAACGTACAGTACACACTGATAATGCAGAGCTGTATTAGTGGACCGAGGGTGGGAGAGCAGCATGGAGGTGTGTGTAGTGAGGGGTCATCAGCCCTTCACAGCTGTTATTTGGCACACTTGCTCACACCTTTCTCATTCACTCATCATTTTACCCACACATGCACCACATGCGTACGACCTACTCATCATTCTACCCACACATGCACCACATACGTACGACTTACTCATCATTTTACCCACACATGCACCACATGTGTACGACCTACTCATCATTTTACCCACACATGCACCACATACGTACACAGACTGCCCCAGATTGGGACTCCCAGTTGTCCAACACCTCGTTTCCCTATATATATACACGAATTCCTCTTAATTTTCTACAGATACTTAGTATATACTACTCCATTCACAAAATTCATCTAGAAATGTGAACGATTGTAAAGGCAACCATGTGCAGAATAACTGAACGGGAGCTTAGCCCTATGCAGTACATATTCTAGCGTGCCCTACACACCTACGCACTTAACACATGTACACAAAGTTGTCTAAATAGCATAACCATAAGTACATACATATATGTATTTAAAAAAAACTACAAACATACGAAAGTACACGAGATTCATACAGGTTCATACATGTTCGCACATACATATCTTCATATACAATTGTAATGTTTAAAAACTACCATGATTATAAGGGTGTATACAAAACATTTTAAATGGGAAAAGGATGTATGATTGACTCAGGACCATGCAAAAAGGCTTTATCAAAAAGCATCCTCCAAAAACACTTGGAACAGGGTAAGTTGTGAAACAGGCACAGAGCTAGGCGGGCAAAGGGCAAGATGGGCAAAGGGTTAGACAGGTATAGGGCTGGACAGAGTTTAGTTGGACTGAGTGTACACTAAAATTTCTACATCCCACACATTTGTATATACCTGTCTAGTCTCATGTACCCCCACGCCCGTCTTGCCCTTGGCCCACCTGGCCCTGTGCCTGTTTCATAACTTACCCTTGTTCCAAGTGTTTTTGGAGGATACTTTTTTGATAGCCCTGTGTCAATCCACCATCCTTTTATCATTTTAAATGTTTTTTATGCACCCTTCTTCATACATTTTTTACTAAACAAATTTGAAGTTGTTTTAATATAGAGGAACGCAATCAATTCTTGTAAAACAATGCAGGTAGGGTTGTTGACTTATTGCCCAACCCTCTCCGCATACGTACGTACACATACTAGTACACATATGTTCGTATGTAAGTATGTACATATAAATTGACATAAGTTTGCATATAATAGAACATTACATAGGGGAATCGTGCGGGCTGCAGTATTGAGTTCACTCACCACACTGGCTGCAGGTGAAACACGAGGAATGGTAGACTTTTCCCAGGGCCTCACAACCATTCTCAGCACCAATGATTTCTTCTCCACAAGCTATGCAATACCCTGCGGGGGGGGGGGGGGGGGGGGTCATATACATCTATATAAATATTATGATGATGACAAATTTCATGATGATAATAATATATTGATAGTTACGATCACAATGATGGAAAATAGAAGGATCATGGTAACCACTATGTTAGCAGTGCGATGATGATTAAGATTGTGTTGATGCGTAAGTAGTGATGACAGTGGTGGAAAATAGAAACGAGTATCTATGCTAGTATCTATGGTCAAAATTGGCGGTACTGCACTAGAAATCGCATGTATCACAAAGTCATACCAAAGGAATTAGCGTGGCGCCCCCAGTGATGAGCCAATTTCTTCAATGCTCTCTTTGTCTCCTTCTCGGGAACGACTGTAGCCGAGGCATTTGACTGGCTGAGCGGTTGTCCCGCTGTAGGACCTGCAGGTGACCGCCCGCCGGAACTACTTGAATTCACACGAATTGCAACTCTTTGCTGTGATATCTCGTCGTTGGCTGCCCTTCTGGAGGGCGAGAAGGACGCTTCTGGCCTACCGTCCGAATCCGGAGAGCGGGTACGGTCTGAACTAGTAGCGGAAGAAGGAGTACCACTCGTCAGTCTGTCTTCTATTTCTCTTCCTCTTCTTGAAAACTCCGCCATTCGGACGTCCATTTTCACTGATGTCAGTAGGTGTGCTGCTTCGCGTTCGAGATCAGCAAAACTCGAAGCTAATTCTCGAGACATTGCTGTCATAGCCGCCTACATAGTTTATGTACGCCTCCAGCTCACAGTAAAGCTGAACCACGCCCATAGTTAATCACAGGAATCCACCACAAATAGGGATTGTCCCCAGCAACTTGGACCTCCAGTATCTTGTGCGGCTGGCGCTAGAACTCGTGCAAACCTTATCTGTCCTCTATAGCTCCTGGAAACCCATGGTTGGTATCGGTAACCCATGTCACAGTCGTCTTCTTCCAAAGAGCTGATTTCACCTCTCACTCTCCAGCCCATATCGCTCCCTTTAACCGCCAACTTGAAGCGAGAAGATTCCGCGGGCAGCAGATCCGTGGATTCCTACGAGCAACTCAACCTGATTGGAGAAGGAACGTACGGTATTGTATACAGAGCCAAGAATGTCAAAACGGGTGAGATAGTGGCGCTGAAGAAGATAAGAATGGAACGCGAAAAGTCCGGCCTTCCTATTTGCAGCGTTCGAGAGATTAGATTGCTACAGGACTTGCGTCACAAGAACATTGTTGAGCTTATCGAGGTGGTGGTGGGGGAGGAGTTGGAGAGCATGTACCTTGTGATGCAGTACTGCGAGCAAGACCTTGCCAGCCTAGTGGATAACATGAAGCAGCCTTTCAACGAGCCTCAGGTGAAATGCATCATGCTACAACTCCTCCAAGGGCTAAACTACCTTCATGAGCACTACATTGTGCACCGAGACTTGAAAGTTGCTAACTTGTTAATGACAGATGAGGGCTGCCTGAAAATTGCAGATTTTGGACTTGCGCGTACGTTTGAGGTCCCCACGCAGGCAATGACACCAACCGTGGTCACCCTGTGGTACCGACCCCCTGAGCTGCTCTTTGGCATTAAACAACAAACAACTGCCATCGACATGTGGTCGGCTGGCTGCATATTTGGCGAACTGTTACTGAACAAGCCTCTCCTTCCCGGGCAATCAGAGTTGAACCAAATTGACCACATTGTGAATCTCCTTGGAGAACCCAGTGAAACAATATGGCCAGGTTTCTCTAAGTTACCTTTAGCACGAAAGATTTCCCTCAAGCACCAACCGTATAACAACTTAAAACAAAAATTTCACTGGCTGAGTGACATAGGGATACAGCTATTGAATGATTTGTTCACATACGATCCTAAACGCAGGATAACTGCTTATAGGGGACTAAAGAGTGCATACTTTAGGGAAAAACCCCTTCCATTGGAGCCAAAAATGATGCCAACGTTCCCCCAGCACAGAAACAAGCGACCTTCCAAGAAGAGCGACAGCCAACATCTAGAAAAGAGAAGAAAGGTGTGAGTGCAGAAATGTTAACTCAAAATCAAATTGTCTCATTCTAACCATCGTTGATGTGGAATCAAAGACTGCATGCTTTCAATCTTCTTGTTCAACTCTTGACAGTGTAAACTTGTTAAACTTTTGATTCCTTCATGGATTTGAAATTGTCCTCCTCGAGCTTTCCCATTACTTTATTGAGCGCATAGATCTGAAGGGAACATGGTATGTCACATTCACACAATGAAGGGAACACGGTACGTCACATTCACACAATAAAGGGAACATGGTACATCACATTCACACAATGAAGGGAACACGGTACGTCACATTCACACAATGAAGGGAACATGGTACATCACATTCACACAATGACAGACACACATGCCATGCAAAGGACAAGAGTGTAAACCTGTGTCTGGATGTGCCAACTGATCCCTGTATATATGTAGTATGCATGATCTATGATGGTATGAAGACTGAGATTTTGTATATACAGTATATAGAACTTGCTTCGTAAGTACTGGATTTAGTACATACTCTTATAGATAGCAAATACTCCTCATTCTGTCCCTGTGTTTACCTCATGTGCATAAACCAACCATGATAGTAAGTACCTGGTTTAGTACATATTTCTGGATAGTAAGTACTCCTCATTCTGTCCCTGTGTATACCTCATGTACATAAACCAACCCTGATGTAAGTATTTCTGAGAATAAGTACTGATTTTGTGTCCTCCTTAAAAAACCAAGTTTCACTGTATGTGGATTTAATGATTTTACACACAAACACAACTTGCAGTTAGTAGTTCATTATACACACACACACACACACACACACACACACACACACACACACACACACACACACACACACACAAGTAACAAAGTTGCTGTATCCCTTCATGATGAACACTACAACAGGTTAAAAAGGTGGTCCTGGGCTCCCTACATACCTCAGTTCGCTGCTGTTGTTTCAGTTGGTTTATTTGTACTGCTATTTCAGACTGTGTGTCCACTCTTTTGTCAGTTGTCTTGCCATCAGAATACAAAAGTGTCCTCTTGGCTTCTGCACAGCAATGAGTGCATACATAGCTATATCTACTTCCATCTACATATGCAACACACACACACATGTATGCGTGCACACACACACACACACACACACACACACACACATGTCCGCATGCACACACACACACACACACACACACACATGTACACACACACACACACACACACACACACACACACACACACACACACACACACATACAGTTACATGTTACACAGTGGAGTGAAGGTGCATGGGGAGGAGGTGAATACAGTGATGCCTGTCTACATAGACCATTCAAGGGACTGAGTGATTTTGGTCTTTGTGGAGTAGGCTGGAGGAGATTTCGGTCGTTGTGTTTCTCCTGTTTATGGAGGTGTCCTTGTTTCGGAGGACACATGTCAATGCAAGGGATGTCAAATGGGGCAGAGCAGTGGTGTTCTGTTACAGGAGGTTTCTGTATTTCGGAGGTGTCCTTTAATAGAGGTTTCACTGATATCGATTTCACTGTACATATATATATTATTGTATAAATTTTGTATAATAAATAGTCCATGTTCCTCATCACATGTACAGGTTATCTAATCTAGCCATTCCTGTAAAACCACAAGTTTTAAAATGTAGCATCTGTGTGTCACACATAATCACATCCTCACGCACAGAATGCTTCCACACCAGTGTCCAACCTATCCAGACTCACAGTAGTAGTGAGTTGCCTAATACTTTTGTGTCAGGGACCGCAACACCAAATTGATGGCTTGAGGCAGAATGCCATCAGCCTGGTGTTAGTTGGGGCCTCAAATTTGCCTATTAGATATTGCACGGATCTGTGAATTATTTATGTGATAGTTTTCAGGGAAAATCACTGTTCCTGCAGGACATCCATGACTGAGTGGTTTAGCGAGGCATATTGCTTGTGGTGCCAATGGGAGTTGATTCAATGTAGCCCATGCATTTTGCAGAGTAAAATTCGACCTTTTGGTCCAGAAACAATAATTTCAACTAAAATCACGGCTCTACTTCTAGACTGAAGTACACATCTACAGCAAATGACGACTTGGATGTGTCTAAACTGAGCTTATAACTACTAAGATTATTGTGCCATTCAAATTTACATAGTGTACCATCAGCGTACGTGGTAGGGCCCAAAGTATGTCTGGTGTACAGATACCGCACAGTCACCAACCCCTGTGAATGTTCTTGAGGGACAGAAACTATGTACCTCTACAAGCAGGTTTAGCAAATCTAGTGTGTGTGTGTGTGTGTGTGTGTGTGTGTGTGTCATAGGCGTAGGATCCAACATTATATATGTGTCTAACATATTGCTGTATAAAATGCTTCATCTAGAACCGAGATTTTGGTCGTTGTGTTTGTCCTGTTTATGGAGGTGTCCTTATTTTGGAGGACACATGTCAATGCAAGGGATGTCAAATGGGGCAGAGCAGTGGTGTCCTGTTACAGGAGGTTTCTGTATTTCAGAGGTGTCCTTTAATAGAGGTTTCACTGATATGGATTTCACTGTACACACACACACATATACAGTACGTATATATATATTATATAAATTTTGCATAATAAATATTCTCTGTTCCTCATCACATGTACAGGTTATCTAATCTAGCCATTCCTGTAAAACCACAAGTTTTAAAATGTAGCATCTGTGTGTCACACATAATCACATCCTCACACACAATTTTCTTACCCCAATGTTCAACTCACAGTAGTAGTGAGTTGCCTAATACTTTTGTGTCAGGGACCGCAACACCAGATTGATGGCTTGAGGCAGAATGCCATCAGCCTGGTGTTAGTCGGTACCTTCAAATTTACCTATTAGATATTAGATATTGCATGGATCTGTGAATTATTTATGAGATAGTTTTCAGGGAAATTCACTGTTCCTGCAGGACATCCATGACTGAGTGGTTTAGCGAGGCATATTGTGGTGCCAATGGGAGTTGATTCAATGTAGCCCATGCATTTTGCAGAGTAAAATTCGACCTTTTGGTCCAGAAACAATAATTTCAACTAAAATCACAGCTCTACTTCTAGACTGAAGTACACATCTACAGTGAATGACGACTTGGATGTGTCTGAACTGAGCTCATAACTAGTAATATTATTGTGCCATTCAAATTTACATAGTGTACCATCAGCGTACATGGTGTATAATAGGGCCCAAAGTACGTCTGGTGTACAGATACCGCACAGTCACCAACCCCTGTGAATGTTCTTGAGGGACAGAAACTATGTACCTCTACAAACAGGTTTAGCAAATCTTGTGTGTGTGTGTGTGTGTGTGTGTGTGTGTGTGTGTGTGTGTGTGTCATAGGCGTAGGACCCAACATTATACATGTGTCTAACATATTGCTGTATAAAATGCTTTATCTAGAGCCTTTTGCCCCCCCCCCCCCCCCCCCCCCCCCCCCCACTTGTGAGTGTTCCTACTCCCCTGTGTGTGTATGTGTGTGTTTGTGCGTGCGTGCGTGTGTATGTGCGTGCATGTGTGTGTGTATGTGTGTGTACGTGTGTGTTTGTACGTGCGTGTGTGTGTATGTGCGTGCGTGCGTGTGTGTGTGTGTGTGTGTGTGTGTGTGTGTGTGTGTGTGTGTGTGTGTGTGTGTGTGTAAGTACGTGTGCATGTGCTTACCCAGTTTCCTCAGTGTGCTTTTCAAAGTTCGTTGGCTCTTGATGTCATGGAGTGAGGGTATGTACTTTGTATTTTGGAAATGGTCTGAAAGAATCACAACATACACATACGTAGGAAAGTACAATTTAAGGGAGCCTCTATAACGGTCACTCCATGGGCACTGAACAAGATGCAGTGGAACTTCTGTAAACTGAACACCCTTGGGACCAAAGAAAAGGTTAAGTTTAGAGAAGTTTCCAGATTAGAGAGATTCTACTCATACAGCAAATACGTATAGTCGTGAGCAGCACTTGAAAACGCATGCAGCTTAGAGAGGTACGTACATATCCCAACAACAATATCCTAAGGGATGTAGTGGAACATCTGAGTGGACCTTTCAAAGCAAGGATGCAGTACAATGAACCTCTCTACAAGGGACACGACTTGAGGTCCCAAAGCAAGGATGCAGTACAATGAACCTCTCTACAAGGGACACGACTTGAGGTCCCAAAACAAGGATGCAGTACAATGAACCTCTCTACAAGGGACATAACTTGAGATCCCAAAGCAAGGGTACAGTACAGTGAATCTCTCTACAAGAGACAGGACTTGAGGCCCCAAAGCAAGGATGTAGTACAGTGAACCTCTCTACAAGGGACACGACTGGAGGTCCCAAATACTACCTACATATTATAGTTAAAATAAGTTTGAATCTTCAAAAGAGGACAACCTCCACATACGAAAGTAGCTGAATTTATTTTGTCCCTCACAAGCCCTTAAATTAGAGGCTCCACCGCATTCAATAATCCAGCAACCTGTGCTCTGACTCCTTGTGTGGTACACATATGTATGTACGTAGCATGTGAGATTGTCAAGGTCTGTGTACAAACATCATTCAAACAGACTTGAAACTTCATGCAAAGAAAACATTGAGCTGGAGTAGAGGATCATATGTGTATACTTACAAACTGCTGCATCAATGAATGGATGTGAAAAAGGCTGAATGGCTACTTAGGGCCCATGGCTTCAGTGTACCGTATTGTAATGGAGATTCTACACATACATAAGTACAGAATATCCTCGGTGTGATAAAGTAATACATGTATGTATGTGCGTACATATATATGTATATACCTACATACGTACATATATATGTATGTATGTATCTGTGTGACATATAGCCATTCAGTGACTCTGCATACGGTCGACTTCATCTGTGACCAATGACATATTCTACACGAACGACAGCTATGCATTGCTTATCTGCAGAGATGGATGCATGTGGGCCGAGAGTTGCATACCTGGTTCTGGAGAAACAGGAGGGACTTTCGGTATGTTCGTTTCTGGGCAGAGGGCGCTGTGCTGTTCTGATAGGAACACAGTTCGAATCCTTGTCTGCTGCACTTCTTCACTCGCTCTAACCAGTTCAGTGGACAGCTGCTGGAAACCTAGAACAGGCACAGGTACAGGGGAATTCCCAACTTCTAGTGCACTTCTGTATAGCTGACATATCTCTTTCTTAACAGGTGTTCCGAGTTTGTAAGTTTCGGCTGTCAAAATCACACCATGTTTACTCCTCTGAGTTGCTCCTGTTTTAGAAGAATGAGAGGCTGGACTGTGACCCTTTTGGTCATGTGACCAGCCCATTTTAGGAAGAAATGATGCTCTTTCTTCTTTCTCGGATGATTTGGTCAACAACTCTACGTGCGAAACTCTTTTGATACAGGCAATAGAGGTTCGTTTCTTTAAAAGTCTGCCTTTCTTGCTCCTCTGTCTCTGCTTGGCACGTTTAACTATACACTCAGCTATTGCTGTGGCAAGACACAAAATAAACGTGTAAATGGTATTCCAAAGTACATGTACACACAGAGAGATATGGAAATGAACACATGCACACACACACACACACACACACACACACACACACACACACACCACACACACACACACACACACACACACACACACACACACACACACACACCACACACACACACACACACACACACACACACACACACACACAGGCACTGTTGCTAACACGAGGGACAAAATACGAAAAATTCAAGCAAGACCATCAACTACATCAGATGGCATCTAGCTTTCTCACTACTCCGATCTGCCATTATGTGCCTAAGAAGCCACTGGAGCGTCTACCACCAGGCAACTGCCCATATCAACACCTTGGAGGTTGCAGCCAGTGAAGGCAGACTCTGGGTGGATTAACTTTTATGCCAATTTAGTAACACTATTAACCTTAAAATGCATGTTATTTCCATGTTTCCTGTAAAATGTGCTTATCAATTGTTTTGTTGAGCTCGAGCAAGGCAGGCAAGTACAGATTTTGTGTATTATAACGTACGTATACGACACGCACGAAAATCTTAGACACTCCTTGTTACCTTCGTCATCGTCAGTTACACCGTCAATAATGGGCTCAGACAGGGAGTTCGGAGGACTGGATACCTTCATATTGCTGCTGCTACTGCGTCTTCTCTTCGCTAGGTACTGCTTGCGCCTTTTCTCCCAGAACGCTAATAACTCGGTCGTTCCCTTGGATACATTCGGTTGTGGCTTTGTTTGGGAAAGGGAAAGCTTGCTAACCAATGGTGTCAACTGCCCAACGATTTCTTGAAAGTGTTCCATCGAGTAACGGTGCTTATGTCTGTTTGTGTTCCAACATTACCGCCACAAAGTCACGTGACAGAAGTTTGAGCTATGTAACCTAGCTATGCAAGAATCTGATGGTTGCTAATCATATAAAAATCTTACAGATGGAAAGGATGTAGGAATGAATTGTCAAAACACTGGAACAAGGTAGGGTTATATACTTGATACACAGGGCTAGACTTCAGAAACTTCGTGTGTCCATTCGGAATGTGTGTGGTGCTACTGCCAAATATTGGTCTTAGCTCCATATCCAGCACTACACAAATACGCCCACAGCACTTCAGAAACTTCATGTGTGTCCACTGGGAATGTGTGTGGTGCTAGTGCCAAACAATGGTCTTAGCACCACCATATCCAACACTACAAAAATACGCCCACAGCACTTCAGAAACTACATGTGTGTCCACTGGGAAGATGTATGGTGCTAGTACCAAACATTGGTCTTGGCACCACCATATCCAACACTACACAAATACACCCACAGCACTTCAGTAATTTCATGTGTATCGATTCGGAATGTGCATGGTGCTAGTGCTAAATATTGGTCTTAGCACCACCATACCCAACACTACACAAATACGCCCACAGCACTTCAGTAATTTCATGTGTATCGATTTGGAATGTGCATGGTGCTAGTGCTAAATATTGGTCTTAGCACCACCATATATCTAGATGATTGTGCTCATGTGCAGGCAATATCCACTTTAAGCATAAATACTATATATGTATTACAACTCTGCTTGTCAGCGTCTCCCATAAAGCGTACATGTATGTATATAAGATCAATATAATAGTATGCAGTAATTAAATCAAAATTATTATACTTTACTATCAGCATTTGAAACCACAAGTGCTAGCCCAAGAAGCCTATATTTTATCACTTGAGCAGCTTATTATTATTATGTTAGGCAGTGAATTTTTTTTAGACCGAGCCAATGTTCTCATAATTATTTATTGAGGGAGTTGACCAGTGCAGTGATGGTGTTAGAAGGCAGGCCATCAAGGTAGTGGTCAACGAGATCCCGTAATGAATAATGGAAGCTGAAAGTATGCACTATACAAACTAACCTACCATTGTTACTGTATACATGTGTGTATGCAGAGGAACCCCTCTTATAAAAACTCCCTCAATAGCGGAAACCTCTCAATACCAGACTAATTTTGTGGGACCAGATAGATTGTTACACGTGTAAAATAACCTCTGAAAAGTGGAAACCTCTGTATAACAAACTGTTTTTCTTGTCCCAAAGTGTCCGTTATAGTGACGTTCCACTGTATATATATATTATACAGATGTTTCTTGTCTGGATAACAATTGGCTTTTAAAGCATACACGTGATGTTTTATACACCACACACATGATGTGTATACAAAGCATCACGTGTATATGTTAAAAGCTGATTATTATCCAGACAAGAAACCCAAAAAGGTCTGTATATATGTATGTATTGCAACATGTACACCTTGTGACATGCATGGTGCAGTGTGTGTGTGTGTGTGTGTGTGTGTGTGTGTGTGGCCATTTTGCATGGGTCCGTGTGTGCATGCCTGTGTGTGCTGCTTGCTATAATATAATATAAACTTTGTTGGGAACGTGTGCAGAAATATTCACAACAAATTAAAAAAATTCACGATCGAGTGGAGTCAAATCACGAAAACTGTGAATATTATTGGTCGCAAAAATTGCACAACTTAGGGTGACATAAACTCCATGCATGCAAGGAGTTTGGGTAAAGTGGGACAATTTACACTGTATATGGGCTGCATGGCCATGGGTGATTTAAACCAGCCAGTTATAAAGCTTATGTATAGTATATTCATAGCTACGTATAGTGGACCCTCCGTTATCCGACCACATGCATTTCCTCCTCAAGACAATGTGCTGATAAACCAGGTGTTGGATGAAGCAGCCTGAGGGCAAATTGTACACAGAATGGTGTATGGTGGCGATCCACATGCAGGGGAGTGTAGGAAAAATGAAGTTTTCAGATAAACCAGTGTTGGATAAACCAGGTGTTGGATGAAGCAGCCAGAGGACAAATTGAACACAGAATAGTGTATGGTGACCAAATAATACTAAAATTTTGTACAAATTTAAAATAAAATTAAATGCAAACTGGATGATAGTCTTAGTTTACAATACACTACATTTGAATTGATATGTACGCTACAAACGATTCTATCCTATTTGAAGTATTGTGGGCTAGAAATTTCCTTGACTTAACTCTTGCACAACTGATATGATGTACACCTTGAGCATCTTGAACACAGTGTAGTAGTCTTGAGTACTAAGAATAGTATCGCCCAAAGCAAACGGAAGGGTCGAGGGGATGAAGCCTCTACCGTACTCAAACATCCACGTTCCCTCTTCCAAGTGAATACTGGTAGCTTCAAACCACAGATGTTTCACAAGTGTACCTACAGGTGCACCAGAAGAACAGCACAGGAGAACCTCTATAACTTGACACTAAAGGGCAACCAAACCTCTATAATTCAACACTATAGGGCAACCAAACCTCTATAATCCAACACTATATATAGGGTAACCAAACCTCTATAATCCAACACTATAGGGCAACCAAACCTCTATAATCCAACACTATAGGGCAACCAAACCTGTATAATCCAACACTATAGGGCAGCAATACTATATCAGATATAGAGGTTGTCAGATTATCAAGTCACTCTTAGTATGGTCTACTATGGTGACTTTACTTCAGAATGTGGTTGGATTTGGGAGAATGTTGGATTATTGAAGTGTTGGATTACGGACGTTCTGCTGTATAGGTTACATTATTACAAAAACACATAATAACACTAATGATCATACTTGTAAAAATCCCCCCCCCCCCATATTACATGTATTATATCCAAATATTACAGTCTATGATTCAATGTGGGCCGCACCACCTTACCTGGGCCATGCACTAGAGTAACCGTAGATCCTTCTCTCCATTGTCTGAAGTTACCTTGAACAACAACATCGGAAATGTTTGCCCAGTAGCGACCTGAAGTAAAGCAATTGCATTTATATACATACGTATATGCTGGGTTCCATTCGGGGGGGGGGGGCAAAGGGGGCTTCCCCTGATTTCTCCTACAGATACCACCTTGTGAAGTATAAAACCTCACATTTTACCAGGGTAGGGGAGCCCACTTCCCCAGATCCCCAGGTAATACACCCACACAATGCTACATTCATATCTGACCCCCACCCCCACCCCGTACATCACTACCTCCCTTGATCATTATCCTGAAAGAAACTCTGACTTACAAAATAACACAATAGCTACAATGAAGTATGCCTACAAAGATCACACAAAAGACTATGTGATAGTGACCTCTGCAGACATGTGGCTATCACACACACATACACATGCACACACACACACACACACACACACATGCACACACACACACACACACACACACACACACACACACACACACACACACACACACACACACACACACACACACACACACACAGGACCACATACACACACGTATGTACGCACGCATGCGCGCACACACACAGACACACACGCAGGAGCATTCTCAATAATATAATAGGAGAGAAGTCTCAATTCCTATACTAGAAATTAAAAACATCCACATCCGATTCAATGCAATTTGAAAGAAAACCTCTGAATATAACACTTACCTGAATGTCCAGATGTCTCAACCGCAGAGCCAAAGAACAAGACATATTCAGTCATGGACGCATGCAGCAGATACATAGACCCCATCCATCCACCACAGTTTACAAACAACCATTCTCTGTGCTCCCTTGGAAGAATGTGTCCTGGAAATTTCTTTTCCAGTTTCTCTTCAATGTACCTGAACACAGCCTTGTGATCTTTGACACCTGCAAGTACACACCAGGGAAGTCACTAAAGAGTGGCGCAGCACTGTGCTTAAAATCTCATCCATTCCATAGTCAGCCATTGTAAAACAAGTGAATAAATATAAGGGAACAACGCTCAACAACATAATTACACTTGATTCATTGATGTGTGCCGCTCTTTATTTATTTTCTGGTGACTTCTCTGTACACTAAACTAACAATACGCCAGGGTTTAACCCAGCTGGTCCCAGAGGTGGGGGAGACGTTTCCACAACAAATGCCCTATATAGCATCTTCCCCCAAAGAGAATCAAGTACAATTTGGTAGAGTGAGCTATGGATGGGCAATAATCCACTAATACAGTGGATTCCACTGATGGTGAACTTACAAGAAATTTAACAAACAAGAATACAAACAAGAATATTATTTCTGGATAAGTAGAATTCCGCATAGTGCTAAATTTTCGAGGAGATGAGTTTTCGTGGTTGGCCACATTTGAAATATTTGTGGAAATAAATTTTGCGGGTCTGTCGTTCAGCTGCTACTAACCAAACAGTGCGCCAATTTTTCGCAGTGTGCAAATTTCGCACTCCAGTTTTTCAATTTTGAGCTATGTGGTAAGTTTATTTCCCCATTCAGTGCAAATGAAGATGAGTGATTTATAGAAGTTCTCTGGTACTTTTAGAGTTCACTTTACTGTGACCAGAGATTCGAAATATCTAGACTCCTCCGTAGTATAAAATCAACATTTTTCAAACAACAATCGTTAATATATGTAGTTATGATATCATGACCTAAGCAGAAACAAACAACATCAAGCAGTTGGTTTAGACATTACCACCGGCTATCTTAGTTTCACTCTGTACTTTGCTCAACAATCTGCCACGATTACAACTACAGTCAGACCTCACTTATCTGCATGTGTCAAGAAATTGCGGATGAAGTGAGGTAACTGGACAAAATTAACGAGGGAGCAGTAGTATAGTGTACAGTAGGATTATTGCAGATTTGTTCCAAATAAAACCTACTGCGGAAGGGGATGGCAGTGGATATTTGAGGTGCAGATACATAAAGTCTCAATGTATACTGTTGAGTTTCCCCTGCCATGCAGTTATGCCCCTCCATGATTAGTGGTCTTCCAATTTTATTCTACCAATTTTGAAGTCACTGATCAACAGTGGTACTATGCTTTTCTAAAAATTGCATAAAGCAAGTTCCCATCTGTACCAGCTACGATCTACGTAGGTTCAATCGATGGTGACTGGGCCCTACTACACATACAGACTAAATACTACGAGTGTGTACTGCGCTTAGAAGCTGCTTGCACGTTGGACAAAAAATCCTCATAATAAACGAGTATCTTCGTGAGGGCAACAGAGAGAGCTTAGAAGAAGCATAGGGCAAAGTGGGGTGATTTGGCAAATTGGGATAATTTGGTACAGAGCCTTTACTTCTGCTGTAGTTAAGCTGTCAAGTAATGCATGGTTGCTACTGCTGAATTTCCAATTCATGGAGACAACAATGTCAAGAAGTAATGTGTGCAGCTTGTGGTAGACACTGTTTTTGACCCACCATCCCGAATAATCCCACTTTGCCCTGTTTGCAGCATTTAGAAATATACAGAACAGCATATATTAGAAACATCCAGTAACCTGGTGTACATAAACAATCAGTTAGACATTGATTAACTAGTACACATTCTAATTAACACAGTATACTCATGATCCTTAAATTTGCAACCATTACGTAATTAATTGTCAATATATATCAGATTCTGTGTATGTTTGCAGGACCCCCAGGTAGACCAGCCTGTATTAGGCCATAGATACTCTATACTTCGCAACCGGTTGCAAAGTATAGAGTATCTATGATTAGGCAGATGGGGCTTTCCTGTTAGAATATCTATCCATTTATTTATGATGAAATCATAGATGCAGTCAAACCTCGTTAGTGAGTACACCTGGGGACCCTCCAAATTGCTACTCACTATCAGTAGTACTTGCTAACCATATAGATTAGTATTATGGGTTATAAGCTGGGGTATCATATCCTTGTACTTCTTAACCAGGTATTACTCATTAATAGTGTTCTTGCTAACGAGGTTCTACTGTACATCAGATTCTGTGTATGTTTGCAGGACCCCAAGGTAGACCAGTCAGTATTAGGCTGATGAGGCTTTCCTGTTGAAATATCTTTCTATCTATCCATCTATCTATCTATTTGTGATGAAATCATAGATACAGTACATTTACTGATTGAGTAAGATAGATATTAACGTGCAATTAGATACTACTTTGCTGTAACTCCCTAAAATATGACGCACCATGTTTCTTTAATGCTTCCTCTCCAAATTCCGTCAGCATTTTCTCGGAGAATACGTATTTCTTTTCCTGAATCCACACATGGATGGAGCCTATTATCAGTGCAACGAGAGCAGCCACGACAGTTCCCCACAGCAAGCATTTTCGCGTACACATTGTGATCAGGATCTACTTCGATTTCCCAGTCCAAACTGTTCTTTTCTTCATGCAGAGAAAGAAAAGATTCGTGCCCCCTCTCCCGTTTATACACTGTAGTCTCGTGAACCAGACCCCTCCCCCCTCCATTTTATAAATAGGAGGGGTCTGGTTCGCGAGACCGCCAAAATATGGCGGATTTTGCGCAATGACATGACCCGAGCATGTATTCGATAAAATGGCGGAGCAGCTGGACTTCTCTGATGGTACGCGTTGGGAATCGTTTGTGCAACATCTCGTAAAGACTACGAACATATGAATGCATCATGTTTTTTATTTTACTGAAATTTTCAATTAATTCATTGCCTAAACTTTGGTGTGCTCTATAAAGAGGTTATTCTGTTGTTCACTTGTCCAGCGTACAACGATGTCATGCTAGAGTTCCTGGAAGTTGCAATTCACCAAGTACTCTTTGTACGTCGAGTCTACCCTCCTGGTTTCTTTGACAAGCGGCAAAAATACGGAATCATAGTTCAAGTGAGTCTTTTGCATGGAAATCAAGCAACTTAGGCTAGGGTGTTCCAGTACTTATATTATATGATATTGCAATTTAATTGTATTAATTATTGAGCTAATTAAGTTGCATCTAGTGTGATCATATGGTGCGAGTCATTTTTTTTGTGCGGTTGAATTCTTGCATGTGCCGTCAAATTTGCAGAAATTGATTCACTTGGAAAAGTACGGATTGCAGCACCATTACAACTCCTGACCCCGTTCACACACAGATAGCACTCATATTGTCTGCATTGTGTGTATTTGTTCCACTTCGGCTACACACACACACATCCTTGTTTCTAGACCAAGCTCCGCCATTTTATAGATGCAAATAGATAAAATGGTGTAACTAAGTCTGGGAACAAGACTGACCAGTAGCTACTACCATGCACTGCAAATGAACAAGTGAAATGTGTTACTCGTACTGGCTGAGCATGACTAGAACGATGCTCAAACAGGATGTGAGGCTAGAGGCAGGAGTGCCACTAACAATATTTACATGTCTCTACAGAAAGTAATCACTTGTGCAATGCCTCTCCTCTCACGGGCTTCTTTAGACACAAGCAATATGTACGGAACTCAAATGAAAACATCATGTGTACTTAGCGCATTGCTATGTGAAGTACTGTATAGGCGCTAATTTTCACGGGAATTCATTTTCACGAATTTTGTGAATGAGCCTGCATTCACTGATAATCCAATCGTGAATATTTGGTTAGATAGATAGTCTATTTGTCTATAGGATATTGTAGGGACTGGTCCATTTGCAAAACTAAAATCACGAATTACAGCCAAGTTCTTCCATTTGTGAAATATACATACACCCCTTGAAAATTATCACCTATGGGATATGCTGTTGAAGACACAATACATTCTGTCCATGCCTGCTGACACCATGATTCAGGTTAGTCTTGCGTAGCTAGACCCAAACCTCTTTGATCCTTCCTTAGGGAAGAGAGCTGACATTTACAAGGATTAAGCTAGGAGCCATGTTGAGGGTCTGGCTATGCGAGACTAGATCAAGGTTAAGATGGAGTCATCTGGTCGTACATCATTTGATTATTTTTGCTCTACTTATCAATGCATGCGTACGTACCATTGGCGCTCTAATTTTTTTGGATTGAAACTTGCACAGATCCCGGATATCAGCATTTTTTATGTTTCTATTCTTGTAAATTGCCATGTTTTTTCATCACACAAGAACCTGATCTTAATTTTTTTGCGGGTATAATGTTTTGTAAACAGCTCCCGTGAAGCCACGAATATTAACCTCCACAATTATTAATGAGTGCACAGTAGGGGTATACAGTTGAACCTCTGATAGTGGACTCTCCCAAACAAGGACACAGTATAATAAGCCTCTCTACAAAGGACATGACTTGAGGTCGCAAAATGCATACTACATATAGTTGTGATACATTTTGAACCTCCCTAAGAAGACAATGTCTGTACAAAGAACAAATGTAGAGCTGTCCCAAAGTGTCCTTTATTCAAAGGCTCCACTTTAGTTTTATTTGTATACATAGATTCCCAGAAATTGGAGAGTTGTGTGTGTGTGTGTGTGTGTGCGTGTGCGGGCGTGCGTGCATGCATGTGTGTGTGTGTGTGTGTGTGTGTGTGTGTGTGTGTGTGTGTGTGTGTGTGTGTGTGTGTGTGTGCGTATCTGGCGTGCGTGCATGTGTGTGTGTGTGTGTGTGTGTGTGTGTGTGTGTGTGTGTGTGTGTGTGGTGGCCAGGCCCTGTGGCTCTTTCTACTCAGTTTAATGTTTTTTTTTTCTCTCAATCCTACTTTTCAGTAGATGTGCAATCAGAAACTACTCAATGATTACATAAAAAACGTTCTTGATGGGATAGGAGTACTTTTAAGAAAGGTACGTACATATACATGCATGATTTTATTTGCAATAGTGAATCTCTGCGTAGCCTCTCCCCCAAGTTATAAGGTCCCCAAAATAAACTTGTATAACCCACTTTTTGAGTAAACATTGTCCCAATAATGTCAGTAACATTAGTACGCTCTTTAGTTGGAGCTTTTTAGAAGTGAAGAACAAACAATAAACTTAGTGGGATTGCATCTTTTTGTTCTTATTTTGAGTGTTTACCACCATGGTGGTGTTTCCAAAATTAGGTCAAATTAACAACTAACATCCCTTTGTTTTGATAATTGATTTAAGTGTAGTAAAACTTGCCTAGTACGTATCTCGAAGGGGACACAGAATCAGTATTATTATACACAGGGACAGAATGAGGAGTACTTACTATCAAGGAGTATGTACTAAATCAGGTACTTACTTACTAAGCAAGTTCCACTGTATACTGAAATTTTCACCGACATAATTTACACATTGTACAGTTTCTAACGACTGAGAGATCTTTATATTGTATATGAGGCAGTGCGCATGTGTGCCATAATTCATAATAGTTCTTCATGTAAAAAAAAGAAAAAAAAAGAAAAGAGTGGAGTAGGCATGTAATTGGAACCTAACCCCATATACGTATGCACGTATACTTACTGCGTAGCCAGATCCATGCTCGCCGTGACTGACGTCACCGGGAATGGCTGAGCAAGATTGGGTCTGAGCTACGCCAGACTAATATACATGTACGTACATATGTTGAAACTTGTCTCAACAAGAATATTTACAGATTTAGTTTTCTTGTAGGTTGCTGTCTATTTATCTAGACAAATTACGCACGTCAATTTGTTGGCAAAAGTAATTGCAACGTTTCGCCCTCTTGGGGTTCTTCAGGCAATGCTTACAAAACTTAACAACAAAACTTGATATGTATTATGAATTTACATATATGTATGTAGACATAAACTAACATGGAATGCGAGAGTTCTTAATTCCTTTATTTTAATGATGGTATCTTTTGGATACTTGTAGGATGCCGTGCAGAAAGTAGAATTACTTATCCTTGAGCAGAAGAAACCAGTGGAGAGTTTTGTGTTTGCAGTGAGCAAACAGAATAACAGCATCATCATGGAGTATGTACATGTGTGTGTGTGTGTGTGTGTGTGTGTGTGTGTGTGTGTGTGTGTGTGTGTGTGTGTGTGTGTGTGTGTGTGTGCTTGTGTGTACATACAATGTGTGTTAAGTGTAGGGCAGCCATTTTGCGTTGATTCCCAGTTTATCTGTATTGTATAAGCTTGCACACACTTGCATGCAGTATTTCCCAGCATCCCAGTTCACGGGTGTGTGTTGAGTACATTGGTCTGTGCACACACTCTAGTTACAGTATGTATATATTCTAACCCAATGGCTAACTGTTCCAGTTGGCTAACCGGACGCCAGTTGTTCAACTGGTAAACCGGTTAGGCTTCGCTCACTTTGCTCGCTCTGCAAAAAACTATTCTCAAACACTCCTAAGTCGTTGAGCTTCACAACTGACGCTGTCGGGGAGGTTAGTTTTATTGCTGCTCTGTGGAGGGCTTCCATCTCGGATAGAACAGCTTCGATCTTACCATACGGTTGTATAACAAGATAGCCTGTTGTGCCAGGGTTACGCAACCGGGCACTGTTGGACATCCAGACAGATCACATATATGTATATACAGTGGAACCTCTATTGTCTCTAGTCCAACCTTCTCATGAGGTACAGTCACCATGTTAAAGTATGCTATTAATCACTCTGTAATCCAGCAACCTCCTAATCCGACATTTGCTCAAGTCCTACTGAGTGTCGGATTAGAGAGGTTTCACTGTATGAACCTCAAGGCTGAGCTGCGCTCTACAGTTTGCCCACGTTGAGATCTTGCCACTTTGTATTCTATCCTTATACGTACCTCTGATGGTGAACTCTCCCAAATAAGGACACATTATAATAAACCTCTCTACAGAGGACAGAACTCGAGGTACGGAATATTTCTTCCCTATACTTCCAATACATTATTTTTATTTCCAAAAGAGAAAACCTCCTTGCAGTGAACAAAACAAAGTCACCCCAAAGTGTCCTTTATTCTGAGGTTCAACTGCATATCAAATCTACTGAGTGAATCTCTGTAGTGTGTACTAATTTGGAATCTTGAGTGGAACAGTTTATGCTGAAGACATATGTATGTATCTGTGAAGAATTGAGAGAAATTTGCAAGGAAATCTATCATATGCCTGATCATTCGTGGCATGCACAAACATTTAACCATGCTAAGTTTCATGTGTGGGGCACTAACTAAGCAAATTATATGTGTACTGTTTATCTCCCTTGTGGACAGGAAAGGCGTAGAATTGGAGAAATTGAAGCAGCATTTGAAAGGGTCCTTTCTGCGGATAGCCCTGTCTGCATCTATGATCGGGGAGCCCTCAAGCAGCGAAGACATGACGTTTGAACTGAAAGTGCATGCACTGAGCAATGCAGTCTCAGAACTGGAGGGAACGGCAAATTTTAATGTAAGTACGTATGTGTGTGTTGGGCAGCAAAACTGTGTGTGTGTGTGTGTGTGTGTGTGTGTGTGTGTGTGTGTGTGTGTGTGTGTGTGTGTGTGTGTACGTATACATACTGTATATGTGTACGCGTGTGTATGCATAGGTATACATGTGTATGCATGTGTGTATACATGTACATAATAATATAAATAAAGCAGTGTATATATGTTATTTTGTTTGGTGTACATATATATGTACTTACATATTAATGTACGTACATACATATCTATACATGTGCTACAGGTAAATATGATATTCTGTACACATGAGCCAACATATCTTTCTCCACCTGCAGGTGTTCCCGTGGATGTCAGCAGACACTCCTCAGAGCAACCCACCCACAACACAGCCCCAGATAGTACCCTTGAAATCCCTCACCAGCAGTCTTCTCACGGTACGGATGACCGAGTAACAGAGGTCTCTGTGGACAGGTGGTCCCTATAGCAGTAGAGAGTGACTATTGAGCGCCATTATGCACATACGTATGTGAACAAATCACTATTCCACCATTTGTGTTTACGTCATCTCTACATACGGAGTACTGTACCCCATAGTAGAGGATTATTAGCCAGCCTGTTGCGTGGTCCAGCCTAACTTTGTGTCTATGGTAAAACAGTCGTCCTTCTACAAGGCAGGTTTCATTGTACGTGTAAATGTACAGGAAAGATCATTCTTACTTGAAGAGTGGATTGATTGTGGTGTCTGTGTACAGTTTGTGTCCCACATGTAGACATACATGTATTGACCATCGTTACCACCTTTCCATGCTGATCACCTATCACAGTGGTAGAAATAGCATTCGACCTTTGCAAGGACAAATGGTTGACCCAGAATTATATTGGTAGGACATTTTGAAGATTGGTCAGCCATTTATCATTGATTTTGTATCATACGCACAATGGAATCTTTAACGTTGAACAGTGACAATGCAGAGAAGTGTTGGTCAGTCAATGGCTGATCCAACTTGATTTTGGTCAGCCATATTTGTGTTTTGCTCGATTGGGAAATGGCAGATGGCAGACTGCAATTTGTAGCCCTGCTATCATATTGTATTATATTGTTACACTTGTGTTACACTTGTGTCAAAGGTCATGTGACTGTCATGTGATCCCTTTCTTGTATACCACAGATGCAGATTTATGTTAAACAGTACTCCCAAGCAGCTGTGCAAGAAACAGAGCATTAGTTTGCAAGTGTATGGTTGAATTGACGGCCAGCATTTTGCAGATGTGCATGTGATGGGAAAGGATTAAACACTTTCCACACTGGCCTGTAAACCAGCAAGCCCAATCCTGACCACGTGAACTGTTGGTGATATTTTTACTTTCAAATGTACATTTTGTTCCATTTTAATCCATTTTAATCTGTTTTAATATATTTAATAATTGCATTTATTACTGTGGCAGTCCATTATTCCTTGGTGTATATATATAGTCCATGCTGGTATTCACAACACTGCTCTGTAATTTTAGGTATATTTCTGTACGTGTTGCATGCATATTGTGTGTGTTGCTAGATATTATTAAGCATAGGTGGCGCAACCATAGGAGCACACGTACAGGGGGCACATGCCCCCTCAAGTTTTATTTTGGGGGGGACAGTGCCCCCCACATTTTTTTCAAGGGCTTCTGAAAAATTCCGGATCCTTTATATACTTATAATTTTGAGCAATAAGTGCACAAGTTAGAAGCCCTTATTTATAAATGAAGCTATATTGAGTCCTAAAAAGCTTCTCTACCACAATTTAAGAAAAATTGAAAGATATAAATGAAGGTTGTAATCAATACCACATTGACAGCTGTTTTTCTGGATGCCACTGTAGAATCTGATGACGCAATAAAGTCGATTATGTGATCAACTTTTCTCTGCCATATGTATTTTAGTTAGCTTGCATTAGTGGTGCTCCCCCAACTAAAAGTATCTTCCTCCGCCTATGTTAAGGAATTCTACACGTGCATGCATGCTCTCTATAGATAAACAATATATACTCTGTGTAATTATTGTCATTAATAGTGTAAGTAATAATATCACAGTGGAATTCATTACAACAAATCTGAAGACACTAAAAAGTCTTCACCATAATAATAATCAGAAATTTACTAATAACCAGTTACAGTTTCACGGTAGAACATTAGCTAGGTCATATGAACCTATTCTGCATGCATGATCTTTAATTATGCATGCAAAAATTCACAGTATAAGAGTGTTCTTTATAACGACTTTCCATTGTACATTACTAATCAATATTACTCATTGAGATCAGAATATGCTACTGACATACATGTACAGGAAGGCACACATACCGTATATTGGTGAATTTGCAAGGAACTTATTATTAATAACTTTTGCATTTTTCAAGAATGAGCACTGGAGCGCGAAATTTGTGTACCATGAAAAAATCTGTGATCTGTTTGGTAGGTAGCAGCTGAACGACAGACTGGTGAAAGTTATTTCAGAATCTGCAAATATTTCAACAGTGGCCAACCATGAAAGTTTAGCTCCTTGAAATTTAGCACTATACTGCATATAATTGCTATCATGTCAAAATTTAATTCATACACTCCAATTGCAAACCTAACTTCATTGCATGATCAAACCAACCCATTCTCCAATCATCAGACCAACTAAACATAAATGTCATTGATAATAATATTTGCGATCATAAGACAAATCACAAAAATACAAGGAAACTATCAATGTATGTGTATGAAATCCTATTCAATAATATCAATAAATTAGTCGGAACAATTTCACTCAGCTCATTACTTATTATTATCTTTCACTATATTGTTTGGTAAAACAATTCGAGGAAGGCACAATGCATTTGGAAGGATGATTAGACCACACATTCATTGACTCGACAATATATACTTGCATATAAGATGGAACGTCATTATACTCCTTTAGGTTCGTCATAGAAATCAACCATCACAGAATTCTCAAACTGGTCCTCCTTCAGAATTCCAACTAGCTTTGCTATAGATGTGTCTGGGTCCAAAATTTCCCCCTTGCGATATGCTTCTTGTGCGTTTTTCTTGTTGTCTTGGCTCACCCAGTCATTTCGCAAGGACCTGTGCATGTCTGTGTCACACGGACCTGGGCCATAGCTGAGAATTCTGACCAAAGGAGATTCTTTGGCAAGGACCTTCAAATAGTACTCTCTAGCCCCCTTACCTGCTCCATAAAGAGCTGTACCCTCTAAAGGGATTTTTGAGATAATGGATGTTATGTCAATTATGAGTTTGGACTCAAATGATGAAGACATGAAAGCAGATGTGAGGTGGACAAAGGATGCAAAGTTGAAGTCGAAATAGGCGCTGACTTCCCGCGCTGTGATATGGTGGCAGTGTTTACTCACGTCTCCTAAACTACCTGCATTGTGAACCAATATTGCTCTTTTCATCGCCGAGCATTGGCCCAAAATGGACTTCATCTCCGAAGTAGCCTTTTCGAGTGCTGAAAAATCTCCAAGATCGCACGTAAGGACAAGTACTTTGACATTTGATTCTACTTTCGCGGATTGAAATTTTTGGACAATAATGTCCCGGGTTTCTTCAAGATCGCGTACTGTACGGGCAATGAGGACGAACATGACCTTAGCTCCACCCTGGCTCCATTCCGCAGCAAAGGCCTTGGCAACAGACCTCCCAAGTCCCCTGCTAGCGCCAGTTATAACGCACACCGCATCTTGCTGAAAGAGCGCCATTTTCTCCCTTGTTGGTTATTTGTACATCTAACATAGCAGTATAATATCATACTAAATACATACTGGTAACATACAGAGCATATCCAAGGCTTTATCATTATAGTAGCATATCTATAGACCTTTTTCTAGCCCACGAGCAATGCTGTCATCCAATGATCATCGTATACGGTGGTCACTATGCACAGGTGGTCCTTCTATACATGCACTTGTGTTTCTGCAGCTTTCCTGCATGTTTGGCTGATAGCTATATATGGACACTTGCTATTTTGCTATGGACACCTGTCAATAGCAACCAAAAGGGCAGATAGTGAGACTGAGGCAGACATGCAGGCAGCTGGATGATACAGGTTACTGCTGCTTGTGCAGTCTGCCAACATCCTGGACACTAATTTCATATTTACTCTGTCTGGACCTGTACCTGTCACAGGGTGGCGGTGTATGAGGTCAGAATTGAGCTTATGGATTCCCATTGAAGTCAGAAAGATTTTGAAAACACACAACCGTATGTGTGGGTGTGTGTTTGCTAAGTATGTGAGATACTCTGGTGTGAGCCAGGAGCTCTACTGTTGTGGGGGGTTCAGACTTCCGTCTGGTTCTACAAAATCTTTGATATTAAGAATTCAAAGGAACAATGATGTCATCTCATGCAGAACAAATTACATGTACTTTGAAGTGATCGACCTTTTTATAGTTTTATAACTCACTTATTTCAATACTGCATTATGGTATACAGGAAAACCTCTAATAAAGGACACCTTCGAAATGCAAAAACCTCCTTAAACAGGACACCACTGCTCTGTCCCATTAAAAGTACCTCACATTGACATATGTACAGTCGAAACCTCCGAAATAAGGACACCTCCAGATACAGGACAGCTCACTGTGGTCCCAGTGGTGTCCTGAATATAGAGGTTTCACTGTGTTCTGTAAATCTGCACAAAGACAGACAGACATATGCATACATGCACTTACGCACAAATGCACGCACACCACACCACATGCAAACACTTATATACACACACATACACACACACACACGCGCGCGCACACACACAGAGTGTGTAGGCGTGTTGACCACTTGGTGTGTTGACCACTTGGTGTGTTGACTACACTAGAACCTCTCATTTCTGTGCACCTTAAAATAAGTAAGTCCTAGTAAATTGCAATCCAGTGGAACCTCTCTATAACGGACACTTTGGGAACTAAAAAACAGTTAATTGTACAGAGGTTTCGACTATTCAGAGATTATTTTACATGCACAGCAATCTATCAGGTCCCACAAAAGCATTCTGTTATAGAGAGGTTTTCACCATTAGGGGAGTTTGCTAAAAGAGGTCCCACTGTATACAGTGGGACCTCTGATTGTGGACTCTCCCAAATAAGGACACCCTATAATAAACCTCTCTACAAAGGACATCACTAATGGTCCCAGTATAATCCCTACAATGCATTATGAACCTCCCAAAGAGGAAAACCTCTCTACAAAGAGCAAATCATTATTTTGAAAGTGCTCATGAGTATGAAGCCCCTAGAACCTATGCAGACTGAGACATTCCACGTTTCACATTCTTGAGCTTGTTCTTCTTCAATCTCCCTCAAGCAGTGACAAGTGAACACTTTCTGCCAGTCATTTTAACTGATTTTACACTTGCACACACACACCACATGGTACAGCTAACTGCCCAGTTGAGTGAGGTGCCTGTAGCTGCAGAGGCTGGATAAGTGAGGTTCTACTGTACTTGGCACAGCGACCACTTGGTGTGCATGGCGACCACTTGGTGTGCATGACAACCACTTGATGATGCATGGCAACCACTTGGTGATGCATGGCAACCACTTGGTGTGCATGGCAACCACTTGGTGATGCATGATGCTCCCCACACCAAGTGGTCCCCACACCAAGCGGTCCCCACACCAAGCGGTCCCCACACCAAGCGGTCCCCACACCAAGCGGTCCCCACACCAAGCGGTCCCCACACCAAGCGGTCCCCACACCAAGCGGTCCCCACACCAAGCGGTCCCCACACCAAGCGGTCCCCACACCAAGCGGTCCCCACACCAAGTGCTCCCCACACCAAGTGGTCCCCACACCAAGTGGTCCCCGCACCAAGTGGTCCCCGCACCAAGTGGTCCCCGCACCAATTGGTCCCCGCACCAAGTGCTCCCCGCACCAAGTGGTCCCCACACCAAGTGCTCCCCGCACCAAGTGCTCCCCGCACCAAGTGCTCCCCACACCAAGTGGTCCCCGCACCAATTGGTCCCCACACCAAGTGCTCCCCACACCAAGTGGTCCCCACACCAAGTGGTCGCCACAGCAAGTGGCCATGGTTTCCACACCAAGTGGTCGCCACAGCAAGTGGTCCCCATACCAAGTGCTCCCCACAGCAAGTGGTCGCCACACCAAGTGGTCCCCACACCAAGTGGTCGCCACAGCAAGTGGTTTCCACACCAAGTGGTCCCCACACCGAATGGTCACCACACCAAGTGGTCACCACACCAAGTGGTCCCCACACTAAGTGGTCCCCACAGCAAGTGGTCCCCACACCAAGTGGTCTCCACACCAAGTGGTCCCCACACTAAGTGGTCCCCACAGCAAGTGGTCCCCACATCAAGTGGTCTCCACACCAAGTGTATTTCACACATGTACGGGGGAATTTGCATATAGTGAGTATGTACCTAGTTTAGTACATATTCCTGGATGGTAAGTACAGTGAGGCCTAGCTCACTTATCTGCACCTCATGATCAGATATCCAGTTCCCTCACCTTCTGCAGTATAATTATATAGTTTTCATTGGAGTAAATCTGCAAATCCTACTGTACACTATACTACTGCTCCCTCGTTTATCCAGTTCCCTCACTTTATCTAAAATTTTGTCTAGAACAGATGTGTGCAGATAAGTGAGGTCTGACTGTACTCCTCTCATGCATCATTCTGTCCCTGCATATGCCTCACGTACTTAAACCAACCAGTGATAGATACCTCTGATAGTAAGTCCTGATTTGTGTCCCATTTGAGGTACATACTAAACAAGGTTCATTGTGTAATAATCTGTCACGACCCACAAAGGCAGTCTGCTATAGAGCAGCTTTCACTGTGCAAATTCCTACATCAGGCTTATTGCACACCTGCATGGATATTCAAACAAGCTTTATAGTAAAGAGTGCATGGTGGCCATGTCACCAGCAAATGCGTCAATCATTGCATTAATATCAAGCTTTACTACTCTATCAACACACACACATATGCACATACACACGTACACACACA
>CAUJGJ010000208.1:693573-731073 GCA_963170055.1 Halisarca cf. caerulea | reverse complement strand
CACTGTAGGCTGGCCTGTATGCTCCTTCAGTAGTACTGATACACCTCTTTATAGGACTACCTGTCTACAGAGACCACTGTAGGCTGGCATGTGCACCACCTCTGTGATATGAATATACCTCTTCATAAGGACCACCTGTCTACAAGGACCACCTGTCTATAGAGACTACTACTCTTTGGCTCATGAGTGTTCTTTATAGACAGGTTTCACTCCAAATCTTCACCTCACGCAAAGATATAATATGCACAACCGAACCTCTTTAAGGCAAAACTCACGGACTGAGCTGAAATTTTCTGTTAAGTGAAACATCTCCAATCCAATGTTTATGGGGCTTGAAGAAGTGTCGGATTAGGAGGTTGTCAGACTACAGAGTGACACTTAGCATACTTCAATATGGTGACTGTACCTCACAAGATGACTGGATTAGAGAGAATGTCGGATTACAGAGGTTTCTGTATTACGCATGACATTGGACTTGGCCAGCAATTCATGTTAGGCCATTTCATGCTAATGATGTTTGATGGAATTATGCATTCCTTCCAAATTCCTCATACTGCTATTTGTAGAACAGCACAACATCACTGCATGCATTCATGGAACAAATTCTCAGGTCAGCCAGCAGTGATCACCAAGCAGGTGTGGTATAATCAGGTGATAGTCAGGTGATAGTCAGGCCTGCTACAGGAGGGGTTGTAGCAGGCCAGTCTAAGTAGGGTGGTAGTCAGGCCTGCTGCAGGAGGGGTTGTAGCAGGCCAGTCTAAGTAGGGTGGTAGTCAGGCCTGCTGCAGGAGGGGTTGTAGCAGGCCAGTCTAAGTAGGGTGGTAGTCAGGTCTGCTACAGGAGGGGTTGTAGCAGGCCAGTCTAAGTAGGGTGGTAGTCAGGCCTGCTACAGGAGGGGTTGTAGCAGGCTAGTCTAAGTAGGGTGGTAGTCAGGCAGGGAAACCTGGCTAATACAGCACCTCTATAAACCAGCATTTGCCTAAACTGGCCAAGATTCTCTGGCACCAACCACTAATATTACCATAGAAACTGACCTCTATAATCCAGCAACCTGCTAATCCAGCACTGTTTTTCATTCCCCAACGGGTGCTGGATTATGCAGGTCCCACTGTACAAAAGTCCCGCCTATGGCGCCGCCCCCCACCCCACCCCAGCACTCCATAAGTGGACACAAGTGACAGTGTATTATCAGGCCTGACTAAGTAGGGTGGGTAATCCATGGTAATTCCACAGGGAGAGTCTCAGGGCTTCGGTTTAGTTGCAGATCCACTGATGTCAGCAGCGTCTGTCTAAACATAGGAGTTCTATGTTTACACAAGTTAATAGATATGCAAATTACTTAACTTGACCGATTATTATGATCAAACATCCTTTGTAGTGAATGGATAGATATGTGGGTGGACTTTAACAGGGGGAACTTGGTGGCGTGGTTGTATCTGGACAGGAATGGGATTGGGTGGGTCTAAAAGAGGAATTTGACTGGGCAGATTTGATGCAGGGATTTGACTGGGTGGGTTGGAAACAGGGATTTGACTGGGTGGGTTGGAAACAGGGATTTGACTGGGTGGGTTGGAAACAGGGATTTGACTGGGTGGGTTGGAAACAGGGATTTGACTGGGTGGGTTGGAAACAGGGATTTGATATACATACAGTGAGACCCCACGTATCCACACACATCCGCTCAGGATGAAATTGCAGATAAAGTAAGGGAACTAGATAAATGAGTGATCAGTAGTATAGTGTACAATAGGACTATTGCTGATTTTTGTTCTTGTAAAAACTAGTGCGGGAAGGTGAGGGAACTGGATATCTGAGGTGTGGATGAGTGAGGTCTCACTGTACATAGGGCTATGTTTATACAGAGAGCGTGTGTGACGTAGGACTTTTACAGCGTGGACTGGAGCGTCTGCAACAAATGATGGTGGGATCAGTGTGAGAGGTAAGACTACTTCAAAGAATGCTATCATACCTTCACATCCGATTTTGAATATGAAATGAACCTGTCTACAAAGACCACTGTAGACTGACCCAAATACGTACCCCCTCAGTAGTACTAGGGCACCTCTGTATAAGGACCACCTGTCTACAAAGACCACTCTGGGGTAAAACAGTAGTAGTTTCCTTAGATAGGTGCTCTAGTACTACTGAGGTGGCCTTTGGGCCAGCCTACAGTGGTCTTTGTAGACAGGTGGTCGTTATAAAGTGGTGCCTTAGTACTACTGAGAGGGTCCATGGGTCAGCATACAGCAGTGTCTATAGACAGGTGGTCCTTAAAGAGATGCCCTAGTACTACTGAGAGGGTCCATGGGTCAGCATACAGCGGTCTCTATAGACAGGTGGTCTTTGTATACAGGTGGTACTGCATAAGACAGGTTTTGAGATATATCCTCTAAGCACAATCAAAAAAAGCTTGACACTGATGTTAAAATTCACTTGATTGAAAACACACACTAGATGAAAACCAAGCTTGCTTGAAAACCCAGACAAATACACAAAACCTTACTATAATTATAGAAAATCACCCTCAAAGACCTCGACCATGGCTTAACAAACACATGCATGGAAGCATGTCAAACCTTGCCTAAAACACAACACACACACACACACACACACACACACACACACACACACACACACACACACACACAAACAGTGAAGGAAACCAATTAACACTCAAGACTATCCTTAGCTCACCTTAGAACAAGCAGACCACTCACTCACACACACACACACACACACACACACACACACACACACACACACATGTACACAGACACACATGCACATACGTGCACACACACACGCACACACACACACAGCCATACTGGTACCACCCATTATAGTCGTCCTCATGAACTTCTCATGATCAATTTTCAACAGTGTTTGAATTATAGGACTTCTAAGGAGGCCTGAGGCACACCAACAACAACATTCCAGCGTATGTGTGCATTCCAGTCCTGTATATTTGGGTGTCCATAGTGTCCACTTGTACGAAGACTAAATGAGGAAAACTGAAGGCCATCTACAAAGTAGGATGTGTATTGAGTGGTACAATTGCTGCTGGAAAATCCTCCCCCCCCAGGGCACTAAAGTGTTCACAGATACATAGGTGGGTAGATTCATAGCCTCTTGCTTAACATTTTGACAATAGAGCTGAATATGGTCAGTATGTACACCTTCACAGACAAGCCAAGTAAGTATACTCAATAACAGAAATACAATACTTATCATCAAGGAATACTCACTATCAGTGTTATATTCAGTACTGTACATGAGGTAGGGAGAGAGCAAGAAATACCCACTATCAGTGTTGTTTTCAGTGCTGTACATGAGGTAGGGAGAGAGCAATGTGTACTATCAGTGTTGTTTTCATTACTGCACATGAGGTAGGGAGAGAGCAAGGAGTACTTACTATCAGTGTTGTTTTCAGTGCTGTACATGAGGTAGGGAGAGAGCAATGTGTACTATCAGTGTTGTTTTCATTACTGCACATGAGGTAGGGAGAGAGCAAGGAGTACTTACTATCAGTGTTGTTTTCAGTGCTGTACATGAGGTAGGGAGAGAGCAATGTGTACTATCAGTGTTGTTTTCATTACTGCACATGAGGTAGGGAGAGAGCAAGGAGTACAGTGTAACTTCTCTAAACCGAACACCCTTGGGACCAAAGAAATGGTTCAGTTTAGAGAGGTTTCCAGATTAGAGAGGTTCTGTATGTACAGCAAATATAGAGGGCAGGACTTGAAAACATGACCAGTTTAGAGAGGTTTCCAGATTAGAGAGGTTCTATATGTACAGCAAATATAGAGAGCAGGACTTGAAAACATGACCAGTTTAGAGAGGTTTTCAGGATACAGAGGGTTCGGTTTAGAGAGGTTCCACTGTATATACTATCAGTGTTATTAGGGAATTACATCAGTAGGTCAGATTTTGACATACAGTAAGTAATAATTATGCACTTATTGCAGTATAAATGTTACACAAACACATGCAAACATACATATTATAATAGCATGCACATATATATTATGCATACGTGTGTGCACATGCATACATACATGAGTACATGTACATACTCACACATGCATGCACACACACACACACACACACACACACACACACACACACACACACACACACACACACACACATACACACACTCACACTCAAACACTGGTCTTGTGTGTGTGCCAATGGAATAGTTGTGCAACACCCAGTGGCTTCTTTGAGGATATATGTATAATTGATTTTAGTCCACCCTTCCCTTTCCTCTGCAGTGGAGCACAGGTAGTCTGAAACATGATCTGGTTTGACAGGACAAGGGATGGATGTACATCCTTCCTCTCAAGGAGGTTGGAATACTATCCCTTTTCTACTTTCCAGTGCAGCTTTTCACACACACGCACACACACACACACACACACACACACACACACACACCCACACACACCTACACACCCACACCCACACCCACACACACACACACACACACACACACACATGTACACACACACACACACACATGTACACCCACACCCACACATACGCATGTCCACACCCACCCACACCCAAACACACACACATACACACACACACACACACACACACACACACACACACACACACACACATACATGTACACATGTACACACACAAAATAAATTTAGTTTTACTGTATATCATTGTGGACATAAATTTTGGGGTTCAGAGTACATCCTCTAAACCTTTTCAACTCACCATAAATGTGATCCCAAAAAGTCACCTGGAATTCCACTTTACCCCCAAAATGTGGAAAAATGCTGTTCACTTATTCCCTCTGCCATTCCCAATTTAAGATATGGATTTGGGAATCATACAGTGAATCATTCCTATAAGCATAATATACAATATACATAGTACAAAAGCTGCAGACAAGGTGAAACTATAGAAATCTATGAATATACATGTATGCATGCATGGCCACTTCACAACAGCAGGCACGATCACTTCACAACAGCAGGCACGATCACTTCACAACAGCAGGCACAGCTACTTCACAACAGCAGGTACAGCCACTTCACAACAGCAGGCACAGCCACTTCACAACAGCAGGCACGATCACTTCACAACAGCAGACACAGCCACTTCACAACAGCAGGTACAGCTACTTCACAACAGCAGGCACAGCCACTTCACAACAGCAGGCACAGCCACTTCACAACAGCAGACACAGCCACTTCACAACAGCAGGCACAGCCACTTCACAACAGCAGGCACAGCCACTTCACAACAGCAGACACAGCCACTTCACAACAGCAGGTACAGCTACTTCACAACAGCAGGCACAGCCACTTCACAACAGCAGGCACAGCTACTTCACAACAGCAGACACAGCTACTTCACAACAGCAGACACAGCCACTTCACAACAGCAGGTACAGCTACTTCACAACAGCAGGCACAGCCACTTCACAACAGCAGGCACAGCTACTTCACAACAGCAGACACAGCTACTTCACAACAGCAGACACAGCCACTTCACAACAGCAGGCATGGCCACTTCACAACAGCAGACACAGCCACTTCACAACAGCAGGCATGGCCACTTCACAACAGCAGGCACGACCACTTCACAACAGCAGGCACAGCCACTTCACAACAGCAGGCATGGCCACTTCACAACAGCAGGCACGACCACTTCACAACAGCAGGCACGACCACTTCACAACAGCAGGCACGGCCACTTCACAACAGCAGGCACAGCCACTTCACAACAGCAGACACAGCCACTTCACAACAGCAGGCACAGCCACTTCACAACAGCAGGCACAGCCACTTCACAACAGCAGGCATGGCCACTTCACAACAGCAGGCACGACCACTTCACAACAGCAGACATGGCTACTTCACAACAGCAGACACAGCCACTTCACAACAGCAGGTACAGCCACTTCACAACAGCAGGTACAGCCACTTCACAACAGCAGGTACAGCCACTTCACAACAGCAGGCACAGCCACTTCACAACAGCAGGCATGGCCACTTCACAACAGCAGGCACAGCTACTTCACAACAGCAGGCACGACCACTTCACAACAGCAGGTACAGCCACTTCACAACAGCAGGTACAGCCACTTCACAACAGCAGGCACGACCACTTCACAACAGCAGGTGCACTATATACACACTATAATATGTACAGTACAATATGATACATACTATTTTGTCCTATTGTAATAGCACATACACACATAACACACAACACACACACACACATACACACACAACACACAACACACACACACATACACACACATACACACACACATAATAAAGAAATCTAGATGTGTGACATATGTCTGCACAATGATACGCATCCAGATTTCTTTATTTTGTGTGCACACACACACATACTACGTACACTCACATACTTAGGTACCACAGGTCACACGAAACAGCCACTGCACAAGGCTAGCATGCGGTAAAACCTTCATCGACGGGCACCTCCCAACAGCAAACACATCATGTAGCAGGACATCATTGCTCTGCCCCATTTGAATCCCTTACATGGACATGTGCACATTTGAACTCAGTGCAAGAAGGGAATCCATCTTCATATGACACAGGACTACTTAGTGTGGTCCCGAGACGTAGTGTCCTTACTATAGAGGTTCCACTACGTACATAGGACCACAGAGGACTGCTTACTGTGGCCTCAATAGTGTCCTTATTATAGAGGTACTACTGTATAGAAATGTTTACTGTGGCCTCGATAGTGTCCTTATTATAGAGGTTCTACTATATAGGAATGTTTACTGTGGCCTCGATAGTGTCCTTAATATAGAGGTTCCACTGTACAGGAATGTGCTGTACCCGAAATCGCTCAATCCACATGCACTATTCGAAGCAAGCTCCTTCATCTCACATATCTCACGAGAGGAATGCTTGACTTGGGACATAATCACATTTCATCCAAGCTGCATTCAGATAAGCAAACCCGAATAAGTTGAGGTTTGATTGCACGATAAGTCAAATGTATTAGCCAGTCCTTTACCCCTCTGGTTATGCTGAGATCAAAGACAGCTAAACGATGCATGCATTGAACTATCTATGATGTGCTTCCGCTGAAATCCATGCAAACAAAAGGCGGTGAATGTGCATGTGATCTAAAGACACACACGCACAGTCAAATGTATTGGCCAGGTTTTTCTTTATGTGTCTGTTCATGCTGAGATCAAGGGCAGCTAGCTGGAAGGTGCATGTTGCTACTGTATGCATGTGTGATGTGCTACACTGTATGTATGTGTGATCTGCTACACTGTATGTATGTGTGTGTGATGTGCTACACTGTACTGTACTGTATGTATGTGTGATGTGCTACACTGTACTGTACTGTATGTATGTGTGATCTGCTACACAGTACTGTATGCATGTGTGATCTGCTACACAGTACTGTATGTATGTATGATCTGCTACACAGTACTGTATGTATGTGTGATCTGCTACACTGTACTGTATGTATGTGTGATCTGCTACACTGTACTGTATGTATGTATGATCTGCTACACAGTACTGTATGTATGTATGATCTGCTACACAGTACTGTATGTATGTGTGATCTGCTACACTGTACTGCATGCATGTGTGATCTGCTACACTGTACTGTATGTACTGTATGCGTGATTTGCTACACTGCATGTATGTGTGATCTGCTACACAGTACTGTATGTATGTGTGATCTGCTACACTGTACTGTATGTGTGTGTGATGTGCTATACTGTACAGTTCAGTGAAACATGTGCAATCCGACACTTCAATAACCCAACTTTCTCTCTAATCTGACCATCTTATGAGGTACAGTCATCATCATATATTAAGTATGCTAGGAGTCACTCTGTAATCTGACTATCTCCTAATCCGAAACCTTTCTCAACTCCCACCATTGTGTAGAGAGGGGTCACTTCATCCTATACAGAGGAGGCTGCCTAGTCCTGCACCTCAACAAACCAGCATACTTGACCCTAAACTGGGCTAGATTCTCTGTCACGGACATAAACTTTACCATACAAACTGCATGACCCCTATAATCCAGCAACCTGTTAATCCAGCAACCTGTTAATCCAGCAACCTGTTAATCCAGCAACCTGTTAATCCAGCAACCTGTTAATCCAGTAACCTGTTAATCCAGCAACCTGTTAATCCAGCAACCTGTTAATCCAGCAACCTGTTAATCCAGCAACCTGTTAATCCAGCAACCTGTTAATCCAGCAACCTGTTAATCCAGCAACCTGTTAATCCAGCAACCTGTTAATCCAGCAACCTGTTAATCCAGCAACCTGTTAATCCAGCAACCTGTTAATCCAGCAACCTGTTAATCCAGCAACCTGTTAATCCAGCAACCTGTTAATCCAGCAACCTGTTAATCCAGCAACCTGTTAATCCAGCAACCTGTTAATCCAGCAACCTGTTAATCCAGCAACCTGTTAATCCAGCAACCTGTTAATCCAGCAACCTGTTAATCCAGCAACCTGTTAATCCAGCAACCTGTTAATCCAGCAACCTGTTAATCCAGCAACCTGTTAATCCAGCAACCTGTTAATCCAGCAACCTGTTAATCCAGCAACCTGTTAATCCAGCAACCTGTTAATCCAGCAACCTGTTAATCCAGCAACCTGTTAATCCAGCAACCTGTTAATCCAGCAACCTGTTAATCCAGCAACCTGTTAATCCAGCACTAGCTGTTTTTCATTTCCAATGGGTGCGGGTCAAAACAGGTTCCACTAAATACTGTCAAACTCCAAGCAAGGAGCCAGCAGGCATGATCAAAAGATGTACATAAAACAACACGCAGTTGACACTGTCCCACGCCCCACACAAGCAGTACACGTTCTGGTTTTGCCTGTAGGAAATGCCACAGAATGTGCGATATCCTCTCGCAGCTGGGAAATGCGAACTGACACTTCCACTGATGTGTGTGTGTAGATATGTGTGTATATGTGAACATGTACTTTAGTGGATGTATATATATTTGTGTTTGTACATGTGTGTGTGCTGCATGGGGGCAGGAATGTTACCACTGATATGGGGGTGAGTTGCCTCAAAGTGGACGACACCTTCAACAACACAGAAGGGTGTATTTTGACACTCCCATATATAGTCCTGTGTATACGTGTTTATACTGATGGCGAGTAGGGCCCCCCCTTTAGTAAAGCGGCAAGTGTATATACTGTATATTTTGTAGTATTTGCAGGTGTATACACACACATAACATTCTATTATTCATACAGTAGAATTTAGATAGTAAGTACCCTAAAATAGATACAGCTGAACTTAGATAGTAAGTACCCTCAAGGGAAGACAAAACAGATACTCACTATCAGAGGTACTTACTATCCAAGGTGCTTTCAATGGTAATGCATGAAGTAGGGACAGAGGAATGACTACTTACTATCCAGGAGTCCTCACTAGCCCAGGTACTTACTATCCATGCAGGAGTACTCACTAGCCCAGGTACTTACTATCCAGGAGTACTCACTAGCCCAGGTACTTACTATCCAGGAGTCCTCACTAGCCCAAGTACTTACTATCCAGGAGTCCTCACTAGCCCAGGTACTCACTATCCAGGAGTCCTCACTAGCCCAGGTACTCACTATCCAGGAGTCCTCACTAGCCCAGGTACTTATTATCCAGGAGTACTCACTAGCCCAGGTACTTATTATCCAGGAGTACTCACTAGCCCAGGTACTTACTATCCAGGAGTCCTCACTAGCCCAGGTACTCACTATCCAGGAGTCCTCACTAGCCCAGGAGTCCTCACTAACCCAGGTACTTACTATCCAGGAGTACTCACTAACCCAGGTACTTACTAACAGAGTTTGTCTGTACTCACTATCAGAGGTACTTCCTATCCAAGGTGCTTTCAATGGTAATGCATGAGGTAGGGACAGAGGAATGAGTGCTTACTACTCAGGAATATTTACTAACCAAGAGTACTTTACTAACCAGGAGTACTTACTAACCAGGTGTACTTACTAACCAAAGTACTTGCTAACAGAGTTTGACTGTATGTACATAATATTCATTCACATACATAAACACAGGTGTACAGGCACATGTACACATAGACACGTAAGTACCGGCACACACTTCATTATTTGTCAATGATCACACAGTATCACACATGTATCATTGATACAGTCAGAGCACATTAGTGGCTTCAAGTTGATACTTAAATATTATAATATGTTATGGCCAGACAGGAATTTACTTCCTGTGAAAATGGATTTTCTTTAATGACAGACAATTGTGTGTGTGTGTGTGTGTGTGTGTGTGTGTGTGTATGTGTGTGTGTGTGTGTGTGTGTGTGTGTGTGTGTGTGTGTGTGTGTGTGTGTGTGTGTGTGTGTGTGTGTGTGTGTGTGTGTGTGCGTGTATGTGGTGTGTGCATGTGTGTGTGTGGGGGGGGGGGGGGGGTTATTTCTTTATCAGACTCTTAGTAGGTTGCTGGTCATTGGCTGGTACCCTAGATGCTATTAGCCTGGATATTACCGAGTTGAGGGTTGGAAATCACTGCTGCTGTGAGTTAGGTGGATATATACGCCATCGCTTTTCAGTGGCAGCCCAGCCCTCCCCATCTCGTGGGGCTTGCAACCTCACAGATGGGCAACCCCTAAAAGCACAAGGGGGCCATCAAGGATGGTGGAGGTAGCTGGGCTCATATCCAGTGGGTCTCTCCCTCACTGATGTCTGGTGGCTCACCCCCATGGGGCCCTTTTGGGGCCCAACAGCGGGGACCACAATAGCCCGCACTGCAGGCTGTGGTATTACCAGTTACAAGTTAGTTACAAGTGTGTGTGTGTGTGTGTGTGTGTGTGTGTGTGTATGTGTGTGTGTGTGTGTGTGTGTGTTTGTGTGTACGTGAAATATGACCTGAATGTGTACTGGAAAGTAGCACAGAAAAAGTATTCCAACCTCCTTGAGAGGAAGGATGTACATCCATCCCTTGTCCTGTCAAACCAGATCATGTTTCAGACTACCTGTGCTCCACTGCAGAGGAAAGGGAAGGGTGGAGTAAAATCAATTACATATCCACTAGGAAGCAACTGAATGTTGCACAACAATTCCCTTGGCACACACACAAGACCAGTGTTTGAGTGTGTGTGTGTGTGTGTGTGTGTGCGTGTGTGTGCGTGCGTGTGTGTGTGTGTGTGTGTGTGTGTGTGTGTGTGTGTGTGTGTGTGTGTGTGTGTGTATGACAGTCTTCAGGATGCGCATACATACTACATACACATATAATTAAGGGAATATGCCTAAAGACAGACTCTTCTACAGAATTAAGGACCACCTGTCTATAGAGACCACAGCAGACTGGTGCAGACCACCTCCCTGCAACTATTGTACAGGGACTACCTGTTTACAAAGACCACGGTGGACTGGTGCAGACCACCTCACTGCAACTACTGTTACAGGGACTACCTGTTTATAAAGACCACGGTTGACTGGTGCAGACCACCTCACTGCAACTACTGTTACAGGGACTACCTGTTTACAAAGACCACGGTCGACTGATACAGACCACCTCACTGCAACTACTGTATCAGGAATACCTGTCCATATTCAAAGACCACAATAACTTGGTCCTTGGAGTGGTCTTTATAGAGGGTTGTCAAGGCGTGTAGAAGGTAGAAGACCGCAACACTAAAACTGGTAGTTCTCCAGAGGCTCTACCGCCTTTTCTGTTCGCACACACTCAAAGACAAAATTACACACCTCAATTAATTATAAACTGATTAAGTGATAACAACAACTCAGTTATAAATCTTAAGGATAATTACATTCTATCAAGTCCACTACAATGAACATCAACATGCAGATTAAACTATTCAATTATGACATACGTTTACCATTCAAAGTCATACCAATTTCAAAACTTGCTATTCTAATGTGTCACACACTTTTACATAAAACGATACCAATGTCATGGAAACGCTAATACATTCCAAACATTTCAAAAATCGTGAATGAAAATTCCAAGAAAAACAGAATCACAAAGCGAACCCTTGAGACAACTGTCTGGTACTGATGTGACAAAACTTGAAAAAATGTACTCAGTACAACACGCTATGTACACACTACATGTAAATCCATGAGAAGTAGCTCAGAGTGTCCAGCAGGGAGGGTCATCTCACTGTTTGTACATTCTGGGCATGTACCGAATATGGTCTTCTGTTAGAGACAAGTATGTACTCACAAGCACACGAGTAATACACACTTATGTGCACATACTATACACACTTGTGTGCACATACTACACACACACACACACACACACACACACACACACACACACACACACACAAGCATACATGCACACACAAACACACACACACACATACATGCACACACAAACACACACACACACACACACACACACACACACACACACACAAACACACACACATACATGCACACACATACATGCACACACAAACATACACACACACACACACACACACACACACACACACACACACACACACAACACAAACACACACACACGACACAGAGAAAATTTGGGAAATTCCTCACTCCTCCCTGCTCCCCAGTGATCATATGACACACACCCAGTACACATGATGTACACACAGCTCACCTTTTGAGAGTGTACATAAAGGCCAGAGGAGATAATTAGAATTACACACACAATATACACAGCCCACTTACACACACTGGGCTTCCCCCATACAATGCCAGCTCAGCACATTTGGAGGGCAATGTACTATGATTGGAAGGTGTGATTGAGGGAAGGCTCCATTGCTCCCCAGGGGCAGGAAGGAAGGGGGAAAGGGAGAAAGAAGGTCACAACAGATCTGCATCTACAGCAGAACCAGTCAACCTGGTGTAGTGTATTACCGTGCCACCACACACTCCCTCTGTCCCCATACTTCATGTAGTACACAGACCTATACATGCAAACTCCTCCCTCATGTACAGTACACAGTCTAATACATGCTCCTCACTCTGTCCCCACCTCATGTACAGTACACAGACTAGTACATACTCCTCACTCTGTCCCTACCTCATGTACAGTACACAGACTAGTACACACTCCTCACTCTGTCCCTACCTCATGTACAGTACACAGACTAGTACACACTCCTCACTCTGTCCCTACCTCATGTACAGTACACAGACTAGTACACACTCCTCACTCTGTCCCTACCTCATGTACAGTACACAGACTAGTACATACTCCTCACTCTGTCCCTACCTCATGTACAGTACACAAACTAGTACATACTCCTCACTCTGTCCCTACCTCATGTACAGTACACAGACTAGTACATACTCTTCACTCCTACCTCCTGTATGTAGACTACACTACTAATAGTCACTTAACCTCAGATACCTATAACAAATTTCAATTTTGTCTGCCCTTGCAAGTGCTCCATAAACACCAAAACTGCTGAATAAACCAATGATGTAACAGTGTTTCCAGGCAAGGATTGGAGGGTGCATCAAGCTTCTTTGTACAGACACTGAAAATCAACTGCATACCAATCCTCTGTGTTGCTTGTCTGGGAAGACATACAGTACACACACATACGTGCGCTGTAGTGATCTGAATTCATCCCATACAAGGGGTATGTGGTATAGATGTACTGAGGGCTCAGCAATGGAGGCGCAGTATGTGCTTAACTAAGTGTATATAACACAGCTACATACTTATATAACACGTGTGTGTGTGTGTGTGTGTGTGTGTGTACATATCATGGAACCATACAGTTTATGATGGAACTACTATCGTGGGCCACCTCCCATCTCTCTCTGAACTTAACAGGACACCAACACTCCGTCCTGCAACTCTAACATGGGCACTGTTCACTGTAGTCCAAATGATGGCCACACCGTAGAGGCCCCCCTGCAGTTATGTACACATGTCCAACTTGTGGTACACACACAGTGGTATGCAGTACATTAGTGTGTACATAGACATAATATATTATACATATCTATAATATGGTGTGTATACCACAGACCACAATGAAGTCATTGGTTCCCCTATTCCCTGTGGCAAAACATCTTCCTACTTGGCCTACACACATGGAGGACTGTTCCAAGAATCACCAGCACAGATCAGACCATTGCACGGTAAGTATGCAAGGAATGCATCCTTCTCGAGGGTTGTGACTCAAGGTAGTTTCCTTCACTGTCAGCCTCTTATCTCGTGGAAATGGTTGCCAGGATCCAGTCTTCTATCCACGCGTGAACCAAAGGCATAGATCTCAGAAAGAATGATTGATTTGTTTTCTGAGAATGAATCAAACACTACCTCATGATGTAGATGTGAATGCATGCAAATAATTTCACACCTGGAGATAATCATAAAGCCATGCATACTAACCATGACGAACAATGTGTGCAGACAGAGAAATAGGATACACATAAACGTAGCTACAAATTCTCTATTAATTTGAATACTCCCTCCTGTCTCCTCCCACAAGTAAATGCAGTCATTCTCAAAGCAAATTGCATGTGGCAAAAATGTTCTAATTCACGTTCCACCATTGGTACAACAATATTAATCTTGTTTTCATCTGTGGATTTCTACTTGCGCATGTGTGTGTGTGTGTGTGTGTGTGTGTGTGTGTGTGTGTGCGTGTGTGTGTGTGTGTGTGTGTGTGTGTGTGTGTGTGTGTGTACACACAAGTGTGTACTATACGTATGTGTGTTTGCATATAATATAGTCAATGACCACCATTTCCCTCTGCGTAAATGGATTAGTGAAGAAATCAGCCAGTTAGCCCCTAGTGGAGGTCACACGCAATCGAGCAGACGTCACAGGAGGTCATTTACAATGGTGTCTGTACAGTGAACTTTCAATAACACCTGCACGGGCAAGAGAGAAACTTCCCTATCAAACTGCATAAGGCAATTCAAGAGCTGATTCAACTGCTTCTTGCATAAAGGATGGATGGTCATTCTGCTGCCAGTGTAAATCAGGTGTTAATAGATTACATCATGTAATGATTGTACACAAACTTATAATAATGCTTGAGTTCCTCTGTATCCCACAGTTATGAAATACACTGATCACGAACCAGTGGGGAGTGTTGTACGCCAAACAGGGGGGAGTGTTGCACGCCATACAGGGGGGAGTGTTGCACGCCATACAGGGGGGAGTGTTGCACGCCATACAGGGGGGTTCATGGGATGAATTCCAAGAAGATTCCAATTTGTAAGGTTTCTTTTTGATGAAAACCTGCAGAAATTTTTCACTGCAGCAGAGGACCCCCTGCAACCCGACATCTCAATAATCCAACATTCTCCCTAATCTGACCCTGTTCTAAAGAGCAGGCACATGTCTGACTACTGCATACTAAGAAATACTGGACAATCTGACAAAATCCGATGTCAATTTTGAGCCCCACAGAGTGTTGGATTATGGAGGCTTCAGACAATGTGGATTGTACATACGTACATGTACAATATATGGGAATACAAGCTGTTCTGGAAGAGTGAAACATCTGCAATCTTTCACCTCAGAAATTCAACATTAAATTTTCCTATACCAGTGTAGTCTGCTTGTACTGCCAGACAGCTTCACCCACTCAGTCTCAAGCCTTCAATAATCTAATACCACATTTGCATTCCACATCCACATACGTAACCATGGATACTCCATACGGTTATGTATGTACAGAGCATCTATAGCATAACAGAGATTCCATCATGCGGGGCAGTAGTTTTGTACAGTACTACTGTTGCTTAGTCTGTGTTGTAGCATTCCATACATAGTTTGATGTGAAAACGTCAAACCATACACACTTTAGGATAGAGTGTATCGTATTATGGTCAAACAACATGACGTAAAAACTACAGAGTGCAATTAGAGATGTTTTGCCCGTACTTTGCGTACATGCATTCACACAAGCATATTGGAGTGTAGCATGTAACCGATTTCTGATGGTGGGTGCAACAGTGTCACATTATACTGGGCGGTGTGGGGGAGGAGGGGAGTGCTGTGTAAATACTCCAGGTTAGACATCTGGCATCACAACATGGAGGCTAACACCAATCCCAGCAATGCAGTCCTCTTCGAAGCAAGATTATCAACAGTGTCGATTAACATTGCCCCATATCAGTCACATCACCCTGCAGGGGTGGGGTAACATGACAGCCTCATACACACATACGTTGAACCTCACTATAATGAACCCTGGATACAATGAACTCCCTGATATAACAAACATAGACATTAGAATGTATACCTATTTACTTTATTGTAAATGAATCGCGATGTAGTGAACACCCTGATGTAGTGAACCTTTTCAGTGGTCCCGAGGGGGTTCGTTATACTGAGGTTTGACTGTATGTGTCCCTCCTACTGAAGCAAGATTAACAGCAATATCAATCATCGACATTACACCACATCCCTTGCCATCACCTGCCATCACAGCAAATTGATCACTGACTGTCACAAATCCCAATGTATAGAAAGCACATCATCACAACTAACTCACTGAGTCATAAGCCAGCGATGTAACTCCATGTGCACAAGAATTGTCAAACTACTCCTCACAGTCCACAAGCATCATTTCGGGGTCCATCCATTGTGTAACTGTAGACATTATATTCAATCTGTGTAATATCAGGAACCATGTTAGTGGTTGTAGGGACAATGCAGAAAAACATGGCCACTGATATATTAGGACCAACCACATTTAGCTAAACACTCACTTCTGATACAGTATTAATGTGTATGTGGAATTGCCTACTCCACCATTTTGTTTTGTTAGTTATCCCTACATGTGGAGTACTACTGTACTCCATAGTATAGTCACATCTGATTTATCAGATACTGGCTTATCTGGAAACCTCATTTATCTGACACTCTGGTGTGAATTCCCATCGCTAAACTGTACTGACACAATTCTACCTGATTTATCCAACACCTGGTTTATCTAACACATTTGTGGGGAACAGATGTCGTTGGATAAGCCAGAGTCCACTGTATGTTGCGACATACATAGAGCAGTGACAAACATGTATTCTGTGAGAGGAACATAAACTTGATGCTATGAACAGTGCAGGTAAATATAGACACAGAGTATGTACTTAATATAGACCCTTTGGGGTCAATTGCTCCACAAGGTGACCAATTTCCCTCCCTGCATTCCACAGGGTGTTTGTATGTGTCCCAGTCTTCTGTGGTATGGACACTCAAGACAGTATCACAGGAAACAGCCTCGCGCACCACATCACCCGACACTGAGGTGCCAAAGTTAGAATGCTCAAAACAATCTATATCGAGTAACATGCAGTCAAATGGCAGACTTTCCCGGCAAGCTTCCATGGTAATGAACCGTGTCATTTCATGGAGCGACTGGTTAATAGCATAGATACTGTGTGTATGCATACGTAGAGTATCTATGGTAATAGCCCGTAGCATGTCTACCTAGCCCCGCGTAAAACTTCAGTTCCCTTCCTTCAATTATTCAAAAATGGAGCCAGGGTCGGTGACGCCTGATATGTCCGGCTACCAGCTCGAAAATGCACGTTTACTATCACGTACAAAATTCTATGCTTAGCATTCACAAGCTGTTATGTCGACAACACACCGTACCAGGCATGACAAATGGCCGTAGATACTCAAAACAACACAATCTAGGCAAGGTCAGCTTTTCATAAGTATTAGATCTTTGTACATTGAGCAGCACGAATTTAAGTTGTGTAGACATCAAACAACTCACTGGGCAGTGCTCTGCCATGTAGCCAGTGATGCAAGAAACAGCGAGCTATACTCTTCTCTTGTATTTTACTATGGTATGTTTAAAGTTTTCTGGAGCACAGAATGTTTGTCTTGTACGTGGGCGCGCGTTGCTGGCGGTTGAGGTAGAAAAATGGCGTCAAGAGTTGGTGGTCGTGCAAGTGGTACAGACGGATCTGATTTTTCACATCGAGAAACTGTCGCTGGACACTACCAAAAGGCAGTTGAACTTAAGAAGAAATGTAGGAAGCTTGTGCTACTTCAACTTGTAGCTCTGTTGTGTCTTGTGATAACTTCTCTTCTCTTTCCTATTCATCCGCCTTTGCTCATCGTTATTTTTGGTTACCTATTCGGTTTACCGTCCATTCATTTCGCTATTCAGAAGAACAGTTTTGTCTTGGCCAATGTGTACGGAACATGTTGTGTCCTTCTCGGGATTTTCCCTTCCAGTTTCAGCTTGTACAAGCTTATCTTCAGAGAGTCATCTACCATAGGTGCCTTTCACATTGTGTTGATTGCAGAGTGTCTTGTAGTGGTCCTGCTGAATACCATTGGTGCACTTATTGCAAAGTCGCTGATGGTACTATGGCAACCAAAGCCGCCACGGGATCACAAGGAATAGACAATGGACATATCTTTAGGAGTTTATTTGCTAGCCTATTGTTCATATTGAAAATTTGACCTTGTGTGTGTGTGTGCGCGCGCGTGTGTGTGTATGTGTGTGTGTGTGTGTGTGTGTGTGTGCACGTGCGCGCGCACAGTCACATACCTGTATGAGTCATTACTCCATCTGTCTACAACATACCTCTTTGTGATTGATTTTGGCTAAATCTTGTTATGCTCAAACTGTTAAAATCCATGGCATTGTTATGATTTGATTGATTTCAGTCATAATGGCTCATCAGATTTAATGGAAATGAAACTGATGTCCTGTGAAATGGAAGATTATGCAATCAATGTATGACAAAAGCTTTTTTTTGTAAGAAAGGGCTGAGTTACTCATGCATGCTATGTTCACCATGTGTAGTACATAAGAGATCTTATCTCTTATGTACTCTTGGTATTACTAAAACAGTGGAAACTCTGAAATCCGACACTTCACAATCATCCAACATTTTCTTCAAATCTGACCAATGCATATTCCAAGGGATACTCATTGTACGTATTATAATACAGTCAAACTTGGTTACAAAGTCACTGTTTACAAAATCAACCTCTTTACAACAACACACATGGCAGGAACGGATTCAATGGTCTCTGCACTAAATGTCCTGGTTACAACAACAACTTGGTTATAACAGCACATTTTAGTGGCACCAAGGGTGTCGTTGTAAACAAGTTTGACTGTATATGACTGTGAAGGTTAGTAGGTGACATCAAGGGCCAACTATATATACAGTTGAACCTCACTATGGTGAATCCTGCATACTATGAACTCTCTGATATAGCAAACATAGACCTTAGAATGTACACCTATTTACTCTATTGTAAATGAACCCTGACGTAGTGAAACACCCTGATGTAGTGAACACCCTGATGTAGTGAACACCCTGATGTAGTGAACACCCTGATGTAGTGAACACCCTGGTGTAGTGAACACCCTGATGTAGTGAACACCCTGATGTAGTGAACACCCTGATGTAGTGAACACCCTGATGTAGTGAGCACCCTGATGTAGTGAACACCCTGATGTAGTGAACACCCTGATGTAGTGAACACCCTGATGTAGTGAACACCCTGATGTAGTGAGCACCCTGATGTAGTGAACACCCTGATGTAGTGAACACCCTGATGTAGTGAATACCCTGATGCATTGAACACTCTGACATAGTGAAACACCCTGATGTAGTGAACACCCGGATATGATGAACCTTTTCAGTGGTCCCGAGGGGGTTCATTATAGTGAGGTTTAACTGTACTAATTGTCAGTATTGCTTGCCCATCACTGTTGTTTTCAACACTGCATGTACACGAGCTAGGTGTGTGTGGGAGAGAGGAAGCAGTGCTACTATCCAGTAGTATGTACTATCCCCCGATACGAAGTTAAGTTTGACCGTACAGTCTCAACTGAATCAGTTAATGAAAATGTTACTGCCGTAATCGAACACCTGTTTAGAGCCATGTGGAGTGTTGTATTGTAGATAATCCACTTGTACAGCACGTGCACTCAATCACAGACACTCCAATGTGTATGGATTATTAATTGTACACACAACCACACTCATAGTCAGCTATAGTACTGCATGTGTGCATGGATTATGTCAGCTGCGAGTACATATAGCTGGCAGATATTATCTTGTCATGATAGTCTCAGACTGTCGCCCTGCTTATAATTGATTGTGTAAATTCTTGGAAACCTCATATCTATTAAACATAATTACTGTCTGCATGTGCTGCGCGTGATTGCGTGTTTACCCCTCCTGGTGTTCAACACATTGTTCTCTATATCATGCAATGCCAATGTTGGCTTGCTTCCCAGTAAAACTATATCTTCATTCAAAGGTGCACATAATATCGAATGTCAAGTCTATTTTCAGTCACATTATCGAGTATAGAATCAATCAATTTTGCTGGACTTACAGGACAAATGGTACAAGCCAATTATACACGCATACGTAAATGCATGCTTAACAATAAGGTTTTAGTAATACTATGTGACTGCTGTAACAACACTATGTAATGCAATACAAATTTCTGAGTATGATCCAAAACACAATACACGTATACAATAATGTCACATGAATGTTAAGAACAGAGTACGAGTTTGACACAGTACACAACACAGTAAATAAAATTGTGGAAAATCGACAAAAAAGCACACACAAGCTGTACACTTGATACAAAATGCATACCAGTTTAGCTCACACCAATCAGGATGAAGGAACATGAAGAGTGGTAAGTTAGCTATACACTTGCAGTAAATACTTGGTTGGATTGGTCTACGCACCGATACGATGCAACAAAGAAAAGGCCTTTCATTGAAAGTACTGGGAACTATCTCATCTGTGAGATGAAATAAGGAAGGAAGAAGGAAGGGAAAAAGATCGACGTTACATACAACCCATGAGGATTCTCATGGTTCAACAGCTGGGGTGTATGCTGGTCGACTGTGATGGATGAGGGCTTGCGGCGGGATGACCTGGCACTCATCCTCGTAGCCAGCCATCTGGCTGTGGGGGTTGAAGAAGGTCTGCTCCTGAGGAACACTCAATCTCAATCGCTGCAGTTCGCTCTGAGCTTGCAGGACAGTCACTACAATAGTGACGGATGCGTGGGAGAGAGGGCTCCCTTGTCCCCAGGGCTGACCGAGGGATATGGCCACGAATGGGCTTGGAGGGTTATCGGGAAGAACACCTTGGCTCAGAGCTTCCTTGAATGAGGCAAAACTGAAGATGTGTTCTTGCATTTCTGGCCCAATAGCGTTGACATGACTCACAGGGGCAGGTGATGATCCGTAAAAGCAGGGCATCTGCGTGTGGTTCCTCAAGTAAACATCACCATTAACAATCTCAAGAAGGAGTCCACGACCAATCTTCTCCAGAATGTGCTGAGCCCTGGCTTCATGTGGAAGCTCGAAGGGGAAGGCTGCCTTGAGCTGAACATCAATTTCGTGGGGTGTCAGACTTCCTTGTGGGACCACATCTATAAAAACAGGATACATCAACCCATGATCAATTATACTACAACCAGACTGTGAAATTATGTGAATGTGTGCCTCTGTGTGTGTGTGCGTGCGTGTGTGTGTGTGTGTGTGTGTGTGTGTGTGTGTATGTGTGTGTGTGTGTGTGTGTGTGTGTGTGTGTGTGTGTGTACGCTAATACTGACCTGAGAAGATTCGACAGCCAGCATGCGGGCATGCAATGGTCTGTATAGCGCGATGTACGCCATTGTAGTAAACAGAAATCTGAACAGCACTTGGTCCAGAAGGCGGGGTAGCATTCTGAGGAGGAGTTAGTGGATCATAAGGTCCAATAAACTGTTGGCAGAATGAAACAATAGCATAGTTATCAGATTGGTCGCTGGTTTCAATAAAACAAACACAGCCAGAGACAAAACAAAGTACACATGCGTAGATTGGTACAAAGATTGGCACTGAGAATACTTACGGGTGTAATCACTGGTGTTGGAGAATTGACAGCATTGGAGCCTTGTACATTGTGGTAGGGTGCTAAAGGATGACAGAGACACACAGAGGACAGTTAAAATAAGTTAAAAATAAGTTAAAATACACACATACACAAACACACACACACACATGTCCTTGTACAAACAGTGATGGCAGAGGGGTGTGGGAAGCCATACATGTGCATGTGTGGGTGGAGACCTTAGCTGCGGTCTTTCCCAAAGACATTAGTGGGATTCTCTCTCTATGTCAGCCACAGTAGCCTCATCCGTTTCCAGCCAGACAAGGGCCCATTCAATGATGAATGCAAGATCCAATTCAATTACTAAAGCAAATTCAGTGCCAGGCCTCTCACTATAAGCTTGCACTTTACACCTCTGAATGCACCCATCTACATACATACAACCCTACAGACATGCACCCCTGCATAAATGAAGGTAAACTACCCATGTAATCAAAACCACTCTTCAAATTAGCAAAAATAGATTTAAGAGAAGGGATACTAATTCTGATGTTAATTCCAGATACTCATTACAATTGAATAGGATTTAGTATCAAGTAAGTGGATTTCAACTGTCAGATTTGCGCAGGCTAAGAACAAAGACAACTACATGGTACACACACAGTACACGAACACACATCAAATACAGTCTCTGGTACTTACGTGTTACTGGGCAGTTGTGAGGGGAGGATTGGGTCATGTGTGTCTGCAGGGGCGGAGAGTCCTCCACGTTGACGGGTGATTCGCTGCAGTTGGACGCAGGACTGTGCGATAGGACGGGATATCCGGAGTGAGGTTCGGGGTATACAGGAGTCTCGTGGTAGTGTAGGCACCCAACTGGTCTCAGGGTGGGGTCCTTCTTCATCTGGATTTCCTTTGGAGACATCTGCCCATCATCGCTGTAGTTACTGTTAGCATATCCTCCGCTCTGAGGTATCCCTGGATCTGCTTTTATGTGCATTCGCTTGTTAGATATGGGGCACTCCTCATTGTAGTATCCAGTGTCAACATACTGTAAAGAGAAAAGACCTACTAGTGAATCTACATAAATTTACCATCCACGACAGCTGCACACAATTTTCCAGCATACACGCACACACACACACACACACACACACACACACACACACACACACACACACACACACACACTGAAAAAAAAAAAAAGAAATGATGCAACATGTACAAAGGCTCAAAGCATGAGGCAGACAGCCTGCTGGCTGTAATTGTGGTTAATTATGTAGTCACGGTTAGACAACAATAATATTCATAGTGCTTCTCTACTCATGAATATAATTAAAAGTGCTTTCAATATTGACACAACACACAACAGTGGGACAGTAGCATGAATATGCCTTGGGCTAGGAGATTATTTTCTCTGTGTGTGTGTGTGTGTGTGTGTGTGTGTGTGTGTGTGTGCGTGCCTGTGTGATGCCTACCCACTGCAATCTCACTCACTGGAGGTGGGAGACTTGGTCTGGGTTCATAGTGAGGAGGGCCAGTAATGCAGGGCACACGATTTGCCATTGTCTCAGATGTAGTAATGTGCGGGAGGGCAACACCAAAGCTTGGCTTGGATACACATGACACTGAATCGTAGACTGCAGTATGGTCAGGGGGGAATGGAGTAAACATCTGTGTTTTCCATGGAGGAGCAACGATCTCGGGACAAGTGTTGTAGCTATCCTGGACCAAAGGCATAAAAGGCTGTCCATTTTGGGCATATGGGATGAAGGCCGGATATTGTGGAATGCACAGAGGGAAACCTGAGAGGGAAATAGAGTGGAGGGATACATGAACAACACATACCACACACCCACTGCCCACAGAGGGTGAGTACCACCCCCAGCCCGTACAACCTAGTGCTCCAGCCACCTTGGCTACACACCAAGACTACCTCACCCAGTCCTTGCAAGGATGAACATGAACTTTCATCCGTACAATCTGTGCTTACCTCCTTCCATCGGATAGTCAGTCCTCCTTTGAGATGAGTTCCTATCGTGTTTCCTTTTTCTTCCAGTGTCAGGCAGAAGGCGGTAAACTCTGAAGTTCTCAGTCTGCTCTTCTTTGAGCTCAACAATGTCTTTCAGACCGTTCAAGGCACAGCGAAAGTTGATCTTCCACGTCGTAGCATCCCCATCTCCTTTGTATTTTCCAGTGTGGGTCGCCCAGGCTCTACAGGATAAATCCGAAATTTGTAAATTTTAAAATCACGTTCAACTTATGAATACACAGACGATTGATTTGCGTCACTATGTTGCGAAATGATCCGTAGCAAAGTGCACCCAAGCTAATAACGCCACCCCATTCGCTCCCTGTACTGCCCATGTATAGGTCCTCACAGAACACGCGTCCCTTTTGACCATAGAGCCAAACTGCATCGATCCGCCTCGCATGCTTGGAGCGCACGAATTGGGCCGAAAGACCTGATGAATCAGTGAACAACGCAGTACACTAACTAAAACAAGCCTGGTTCGCCAGTTGCGCGCGAAGGTCCTGATTGATTTTAAGACGCGTGTGCGATTTACCCATCGCAACGTTTCGGCGAAGTGCCGCCTAAACTCACTTGAACAAAGCTGCGTCTCTGGAAGGATCGTAACCTCTCTTCTTCGCGTGGATCCACGGGACTCTGAATACGGTCTTCGATTCGTCGTCCCAACGAAGACCTTCGTATTTGCCGCTATTGATCTGCTCGATCAACCAGTCCTTCATTCGCTGCGGTCTCTCTCCGTCTTCCGTTTTCATCTTCGTGGACATTTCTTCTCCTCCAGTCATGACACCGGCAGGGTTGAAAATGAGGAGTGCTTTTGTTACTTCGTGCAGAATACCTTACAAGCAAGGCAGTTCTTTCGCTCTCCTTGTAGGCTAATCAGGTTAGGTGAATGCGCTAATACCGAATCGCCAAGTGCTTTTATAGACCAATCCGCCCACGCGGGACTTTCCCATTAGTCTAATTGTAAACTAATTACTGGTTCAACCGGATAGGAGGATCTGTGATTCAACGCGGTGGGTATCAAATCACAAGCCACGAGGGATGACTGGAGAGCTATGTATATCCGTTGTTAGTTCAGGTAGAGGGGATGACACGCCTCCTGTCTTTATCTGGACGTGCTAATCTCGTGCGCATGTGTATTTTTTAATTTCCCTCGGATTCTCCAACTCACACGTACTCATTCCTGGAGGTGACGTAGGCATACCCGACTGTTTCCTTTGAAACAGTGGTAGCTGTCTACGTGAAACTAGCTGTGAATAGTTACCTGTAGTCGAGGTGGCCATTTTACTATTTCTTACGAGCTCCAAAGCCTGCATATGCCTAAACGCCAGCGCGCCAATCACCCCACTTTTCAGTGGGCCACAATACTTTCCCTCGATCCCCGAGTCGCGCTGTATTGTTGAAAGTTTAATGCGCGCAACTGCACCGTTTAGTAGTCTTGTTATCCCGAAAGCATGACTGCCACTGGATGCCGAAAAGAACTACAGGAGGAGAATTAGACCGCGAGGTCTCCTTCCAATAATGGCCTGCAAACGGCCAGCTAAGATCAGAACGCTTAGTGTGACTTAGTTTAGTTTCACTAAAATTGACAGCACTATTCGGTTTTCAGTGTCAAGAAGGCCATCAACTGAAATTGTTGGCTTTCTCTATCGTCCCAGTTTTCATTCGAATCGACAACATTGAACATGTTTCCTAACAACATCAGGTGCGTAGTGATACGTGCATGTAGGATGGATGCACATGCAACTGTGAATCTATGCACGTATGGTGCAGTTGTGTTACGCACGCAATGGAAGGGATTCATGTATGTGCAGAGCAATCATGCAAAATGTATGGCGGGTCCAGGGAGTGTGGTTGGCATTACAACCTTGGCCCTGAGACCCTGAGACCGATTTGGCAAATTGCCTGATGTACATACATACATACATATTATATTCAATTGCTTTTGTGTTTTGTAATGCATGCACGCGCCATACATTCTTCCTTTGACCTGCTGTGTTGTACTGGCTCCATCACATGTTGATGGTAGACCATCAGTCATTCCCACCCACTTGTGCCTCATCAATACAACATCATCACACACTTTCCTTTGGCTGTAAAGCAAAGTAATAATAATAATAATCGCACAGTACCTTGTTTGTCTGACCACATCTATTCCTCATGCTTAAAATGTGTGGGACAAACCAGGTGTTGGCCTAAGGGATTCGGATAATCGGGGATGGACAGAAGTAATTTGGCATGATATATACACAGGCTGTATGTGTTATTGTGAACGTGCATGCCTGAAGGCCTCCATGTAGTGAAAACTTCAAATTTTCTGTGCTATGCTCATACTTAAGGGGTTCGCTATCACACGCATGTGGTTCTCCTGTACTACAGGAAAACCCACTCAGTGGGACCCGAAAATTTAAACAGTGTCAGATTAGGAGGTTGTCGGATTACGGAGTGTCTGTTAGTATACATTAACAAGGTGGATGCATGTACCTTGTGCATAATAATTGTTGATGGTTGGATTAGAAAAAAATGTCGGGAAACAATAGTGGTATCGAATTAAAGTGGTTTCACTGTATCAAATTTTCATCAAGCTTTTCTCACAGTTATTATAATAGGTGACATGTAAAAATTACAATGATCTAATGTCATATATTATCATATCATGTCTATGATCATATCATCTTATTATATCATTAATTCATTCCAAGCACGTCAACAATTCTGAGTTAAGAAGCTCAGCAAGCTTAAGCTCGAGGATTGATATGCATAATGTACCACTATTAGCTACTATAGTACATGCAGTACATGCTTATATTATGCCCATGCATATAGTGCTGTAACCATATATACTTGGCTTGCATGCATATAAAGCATTTACACACACACACACACACACATACTATAAGCACTGTAAACACAAGAGTAGGGAGATGCAGGCCAATTGCATGGGAAGAATTGCTGGTGGTTGCAGCCCCTGCTGGTTGAATGTTTAGTGGCAGTACTGGCACTGGATCCTTGGAGTGGTGGGATGACGCTGATCGATGCAGGTGGCTGCATGGTCATGCAAGCCAGCCATAGTTGGAGTCTGGAAAGAGCAGTTAGGGTGGTCACACACAGTGCAGAGCATTCTCTGCGGTGACTAGACGCTGTTCTCGACGTCACTTCTTCTCATCTTTGACACTCTTCTCTTTGTCTTCTGCTTGCTTGTTGAGAAGCTCTACACTGTGCATGTTTGATGGTGGTGCGCCAGGAACTGCACTCCTGGGCTTGCTCCCTCCAGGTCTCTGACAGGTTGTGCGCAGCCTGAGATCGCTGGACACAATGCATTCCATTGACGCTTCTGTCCTCCAGCGGAACGCTTGCCACCAACAGGGGCAGACACAAGAAGCTGCCTTGGCAGACGGCTATCAGGCATCAGAGAAAGGTGTCTGAGAAATCTCAGACAGCGCTGCGTGAGGATTGATGAGATCCTCTGCTGCTTGGCCATTTTGTGGATAGTGATGTGCATTGCACTTCTTCTGTCTACCTGAGATCCCTAGAATGATCTGCAGGCAGCGGATCCGCACATGCACACACACACACACACACACACACACACACACACACACACACACACACACATGCACACAAACGTACACACATGCGCACATGTACACACACACGCACACAAACACACATGTACGCATGCACACGCACACACACACATGTACACACACACGCACACACACACACACACACACACACACACACACACACAGAGAGAGAGAGAGAGAGAGACAGACAGACACACACACGTTTAAATAATATTATAATATATGTTATATACCAGCTCAAAAGCACCATGTACTGATTGCAAGTGGATAATATTATAATACGTAGGGATGCAAGCTTTAATTGGATGCATGCATGATTTGTAAAACAATATAATTATAATATTGATCTATAGATTATCAAAATCTCGTGATTATATATAATTATATAAAATTTATAGTACATGATGATTCCCCTCAATATCCAATATGTCGTAATATAACCCGCGGCTTGCACTCATGCACAAAGCGATATGAATTATATAATGCAATATATATCACTATATCACTATATAATATATAGGATGCCCACTTTAATAATGCCATAATATAAAGTTTGCTTGCACAAAATGTGTTGTAGTGAAAACCCTCTAATCCAGGCCCCTGAATTGCAGACACCCTCTAATCTAGACCCCTGAATTGCAGACACCCCTCTAATCCAGACCCCTGAATTGTGGACACCCTCTAATCCAGATCCCTGAATTGCAGACACCCCTCTAATCCAGATCCCTGAATTGCAGACTACCCTCTAATCCAGACCCCTGAATTGCAGACACCCCTCTAATCCAGACCCCTGAATTGTGGACACCCCTCTAATCCAGACCCCTAAATTGTGGACACCACTCTAATCCAGACCCCTAGCTGAATTGCAGGACACCCTGGCCTACATAAGGCTAGGCAAAATTGATTCCCAGTTTATCGTCAGGCTTCTAAATTATAGCATGAGGGAGCTAGAGTGGTCATTTTTCATTATTCATTTATATTGAAATGCACTTATTATTTATATCTACGTACTTGTACTCCTTGATCATTGCATACAATAAAACCTCAATGCAAACAATGTAAAGAAACAAATGAGGCTATCACCACATGTCATTAGATTTGTTCCAAGACTAATACATGCAAAACTACACATACATATTAAAATCACTACACACAAATTAATGAAAACAATATGTAAGGTAGTATAATGGTTGGACTCATCTTTGATTACATAACCACAAATAATGAATAATGAAAATATTATAGTCAGGCACAAGCCAAATCATATGCGGGCGGAAACGAAAACTGGGAATTAGATTTGCCTGGCCTAACATGGACACATGCTACTGGAATCAAATGACTCACTATATCATACGTCTTCAATTTCTGAAACGAGGACACCTCAATAATCAGGACAGTCCTATTTGGTCCCGAGGTGTCCGAAGTAGAGAGGTTCCATGCACCAAATGCACATCAAAACCTCCAGACATGCAGTTATAGTGTATGTGTATACATATATATCTATTGATGTTGTACAGTCAAATTTGTTTACAACGACACCCTTGGTGCCACTAAAATGTGCTGTTATAACCAAGTTGTTGTTGTAACCAGGACATTTAGTACAGAGACCATTGAATCCGTTCCTGCCATGTGTGTTGTTGTAAAGAGGTTGATTTTGTAAACAGTGACTTTGTAACCAAGTTTGACTGTATTATGATTATATCACGAAATTATGGAATATATTTTGCCGATGACAATCATGCATTATAATATTATGTAATATTAAATAATTATACCAAATTATTTCATTATTAAATCATTTTGACTCAAAATATTACAGTGATAAATGGGGTAGCTGTGTTTGGTGTAAGAATTTCAATATTAATTATACAGAATTAATAATACTTAAGAGGGATACCGGATTACACATCAATCGTGGATTGATAGAATGGAAAAGTAGCTAGTGCTGAGTTTCAGGAAAATCATTTTCAAAGATCAGTGTTCTAGGCCTATGTTATTTTAGCCACCCCAAAGCCACTAGAGGCCTCAAAATTTCCTTTTGGGCCCCCAAGTGGGGGGCTGCCATTTGGTAGCTGGCGTATCAACCCCGCCCCCTGGCATGGCTGGAAACTCCTCTTCGATGGAGTCCTTGTTCTGCCAAGGAGCATCCCTGACCTTAAATTCCCTTCCTGTCCTCTGGCCTTGCTTGGAGTCACGATGGGTGTCAGTGCCACGAGTGTACATTTTCTGAAGCTCCTTCTCCTCCTCCTTCACCCTGACATCTTCCATCTAATGCACATAAAGGAGAGTGCCCATTAATGTATGTATGTATGTGTGTGCATGCGCATGTGTGTGTGTGTGTGTGTGTGTGTGTGTGTGTGTGTGTGTGTGTGTGTGTGTGTGTGTGTGTGTGTGTGTGTGTGTGTGTGCACGCATGTGTGTGTGTGTGTGTGTGTGTGTGTGTGTGTGTGTGTGTGTGTGTGTGTGTGTGTGTGTGCGTGCGTGCGCGCGCGCTTGTGCATGTGTGAGTGTGAATTTGTACACAAATTAAAATAACGCAAATTTACACATGGATTAGCACCAGTCAGCATATCTCTTTCTTCCCACTTTCCCCTTTGCAAAGCAAAATGAAGTTAGACATACACACATGAAACTGAAGGTGGAGGAGGGGGCACAAGTATGCCTGTTGTCTGAAAAAAGCCCTACTATAACCATACGGTGAATACGTAAGCGGACTTTTCCGTCCCACTCATTAGAATGTTAAGAAGCCTGATCGCATTACACACTACTGCTATCCAAATCTGCCAAACATGCAAGTTTAGCTGTGTTCGGTATGCCAAATTCAGAAATGTACATGCATACAAATATCCGTGCATAAATAATAGGATTTATAATGGGGATTTTACGTGATCGTATTTTTAACAATCATTCATTGTTCACTGCATCCTGACGTAAACAACACAAAGCGGAAACCCTGTAATCCAACAACTCCATGAACCAACAATTTCCCTAATACAATATTAATTCTGAGGAACAATGGACACCACGGTATTACTGTAGGACAACAAAACCTGTCTTTAACAACCACTAATGGGACCAAGTGATGGTGGTCTTTGCAGACAGGCGGACCTTATACAGAGGTGTTTCAGTATAACTGAAGTTGCCAATGAAGCAGCCTACAGTGGTCACTATAGACAGGTGGTCTTTCCATACAAGTGGTCTTCAAGACAGGTGTCACAGCACTCATATCAGGAGTTTCCGATGCAACAGCCCTGCCATATCAAGACAGGTGTCACAGGAGTTTTCGGTGCAACAGCCCTGCCATATCACTTAGTGGTGAGCAACTGTGTGGGGCCATCGATGAACTGATGAAACTTTCAAGACCAATTGATCAACACACAAATACAACCAGATTGAAATTAAATGCTAACTGTGGGTAAACGGCCTTCTAAGGAGGGCTGAAAGGCTCAATTGTATCATTAAAAACAAGTCCACATTGAAAGTGTAGGCATCTTCCATGGGTCTCTTAGGTGCAGGTGATACACAGAATTGTTTTCCCAATAAATCATTGGTAAACAGATTGACAGTGTGTGTGTGTGTGTGTGTGTGTGTGTGTGTGTGTGTGTGTGTGTGTGTGTGTGTGTGTGTGTGTGTGTGTGTGTGTGAGCGTGCATGCGTGCATGTGTGTGTGTGTGTGTGTGTATGTATGCGTGCGTGCATGCGTGCGTGTGTGTGTGTGTGTGTGTGTGTGTGTGTGTGTGTGTGTGTGTATGTGTGTATGTACATGTGTGTACGTGCGTGTGTGTGTGTGTGTGTGTGTGTGTGTGTGTGTGTGTGTGTGTGTGTGTGTGTGTGTGTGTGTATGTACATGTGTGTGTGTGTGCATACATGCGCTTGTATATGTACCAGTCACACACCTAAAGGTGTTGAGAAGGACAGCTCTGCTGCCTTCTACCACATAGGACAAAATATACATTTTCATCCTCTTACAATTACATACACACACATACCCAATCGCACTTTGAGCACTTTTCAGGTAATCAAAATAATACTGAGCATTAATGCACATGGTATCATTATCAGCTGGATATCATGTGATTGGGCGCAGAACAGTGACCAACCATAATACAGACCATTATGAAGGCATTTAGCATCATTTAGATACATTAGGAGAAAAAACACATTTGACCCATGTCCATTGTATTGCGCTGTGTGCACATACATGTACGGCTATTAGGCACATTATGGCATTACGATAGTTGAAATATGCTCTAATGCTCACATTACAGAGATTGAGTGCATGTATGCCAACCACGAGCACACTGGCTACAAACAGGGAACAAAGTGGAATAAACACAACACACACTGTAAACATGAACATGTAAACATCGCAACAAGCCCACATGATACGGAGAAAGTCACACAGTGGGACCTACAGTACATAGCAGACACTCTGAGGACAATAAACAACGCGTCAAATTACAGTGACTCTTAGCATACTGTGCTTTAGTAGGGTGACTGCACATCAGAAGATGGTCAGAATTGAGAGAACGCTGGTCTATTGAGGTGCCAGATTACAGAGGTTGTTGGGTTATCAAGTAACTTTTAGCATACAGTAAAACCTGTCTACGTATAACAACCACTCAACGGACTGAATGATGGTGGTCTTTGTAGACAGGTGGTCCTCATACCAAGGCACATTAGTATAACTGAAATAGCCCATGGAGCAGCCCACAGTGGTCTCTACAGACAGTTGATCTTTCTATACACGTAGTCTATAAGACAAGTGTCACTGTGTTCTACTGCAGCATGGTGTCGGTACCTCAGAAGACTGTCAGAATAGAGAGAACGCTGGTCTGGTGAGGTGTCAGATTAAAGAGATTGTTGGATTATCAAGTACCCCTGATACATACTGTAGCATGAGGACAGCCACCAAGAATATGGTAGGATTTAGGATAATGTTGGATCATGGATGTGTCAATGTACTGGTTTCACTCGACAATAAAACCCTAGTGGATGAAGGGACTGGTTCCACTCGACAATAAAACCCTGGTAGATAAAGGGATTTCCTAGACACAGTGGTAGTGCCCACCCAGAATATCATTGCGTGCATTTCATAAAACCTTTCAAACTTCAACGTCAACGCTGACAAGGTGAATGAATGACACTGCCAGTCGGGCTAGGACAGAAGGCAGCAATTTGGCAGAAATGGCCAGACTGTACGCCTGTTGATGTACAGTCTGTTACACCCCCAGTCACACAACACAACACCTGGGCAAAAGCGAATTTTCCTTTTTAGGAATTTTTGTTGCAGAAAAACAGCTACCTTTCCCCACTTTTACTTTCACAGTTGTCACTATGGTTACAATAACAATCCCACCTGTCGTGTACAAACAGTAAAGAATAAAACTTTCAACTAAAATAATCGGAAACCTCAGTCCATCCTACTAGAGCCATTCTGAAAACAGCTGCTCCCTCCCTTTACTCCCTCCCACAGAGCTAGAGTACACACAGCGGGTAGTGTTACATGAGTGGTGTTTTGCCCAGCAGTGGATCTAGGTACAGGGGTACCCCCTTGAGAGACCACCCTTGCGAAAGACCACTCCTTTTGTAAGACCGGCTTTGCTGGTCACAAATACATTACACCTTACACTCGGTTCCTCCTCGCTGGAGACCACCTCTTTGAAAGACCACCTTTCACATGTTCCTAGGGGTGCTCTCTCAAAAGAGGTACTACTGTACACCTCTCTAGACACAGGACAGAATTGTGTTGTTGGTCAACAGTCAACCACAGCAATGGAATGTGTGCACGCTCAGAAGGACCACATGAATTCAAGGGAATCAAACAAACACATGAATTTCATGATTTAGGGTATTGCTACAGTACAGCTCACAGTTGAGATGGACAGTATTTCAGTATTGCAAATAAGAGCTCCCTTTGAATGCCACGGACGGCATATTAGAGAAGATGGACTTCAACAAGGGGGGCATAAGCACACCGCTAATATAGGTACATTTATACACACCGAGACTAGAGGGTGGTCTGTCAAAATGGGCACAACTGCATTCCTGAACTGCGATTTTCACTTGCACGTGAAATCATACCGTTGGCTGTTTCAATATGGTAGGATTTTTTGCATCTCGGCTACCAAAACTGTGGTGTTTGCAGCCTATTCACAGCAAAGAAGTTCACGCGCCTTCCAGTGTGGTACACCGCAATACCCTGGAGACAGGTTTCTACTCAATACCCTAAATCGCGGGCTTCCATCACGTGCACACATTACAGTGAAACACCGATACAGTGGAGTCCCATTATAACAAATCCCAGGGGACACTGAAAATTCTTCGTCATATCAGAAATTCACTATAACCAGCTAAAGCATCATAGGAGAATACTAACTGGGCCACATGAGACTATTCACTGCAACAGAAATTCACTGTAAGAGTGTTCTTTATAATGAGTTTCCACTGTAATAGCATAGCAATTAAAGGAATATTTTGGATATGGGAATATTTTCTCCTGATCCGAGGGGCATGCTGTTAAGAGTGTTCCACTGTATTTGCACTAATCTAGGTAGGTCATCCGAACAAGCACATGGTGCACAGAGAAACCTGTCCATAACAACCACTCAAGGGACCAAATGATTGTGGTCTTTGTAGACAGGTGGTCCTTATACAGAGGTGCTTCAGTATAACTGAAGTAGCCCATGGAGCAGCCTACAGTGGTCTTTGTATACATGTGGTCTTCAATACATGTTTCATTGTATAGCCATGGTTGACCACTGACTGACAGCGCAGGCCTGCCCTGTGTCTATAGAGGTGAATCACTATCTACTGATGGGCAAAGCGAGGAGAATACCCAAATCACTACTCCCTGAAGTCATATATATCCAAATGGTTATGAAATGAGATGCAGATGTTGGAGAGCTAGCACAATATATTCTCTTGCGCTGTTTATCCACAAAGAGAAGAAAGAGATCAATGAAAGACTATGTTATATGAATTGATTAAGTGTTGGCAAAAACTAAAAGTGTAAAAATGACGAAAATTCATGATCAATGAAAGTTTCACCCGCAAATATACACACACATACTGTATGTACACATACAACACACAAAACACACATACACACACTCATACAACTCGCGTGCACACATGCACACACACACACACGCGCACGCGCGCCTGTGTGTGGGTGCATTTAGGTGATGGCAGAAACTGAATGTGAATTCGCTGCTTAGTCTGCAGATCAGTTGTGGGCAAACAGCACAAAGAAGAGGGATGAAAGTGAAGATTCGCTGAGAGGAGGAGCACATCACTTGACTGGACAGAGGGAGAGCCAGTATGACACGGGTGGACGCAACATTGCTCACGATTAGGAAGAATACTATGCTTGGGTGGCACACATACGGACACACCTACATACACGGTTCAACCCACTCTCCCACACCTTACAATTTCTGTCATTGTTTATAGACACACAGGCCAAAAGCTGAAAACAGGTCAAATAAGTGTAAACAAGTCGAACAGCTGAAAAACAGGTCTAACAGTTGAATAACAGGTTGGCTCTGAAAGCTGGTTGCACAGCTGCAAAACAGGCGAAACAGCTGAAAATAGGTACACAATAGGACCTCATTTAAAGACCACTCCTCACAAGCAAGATCTCAACAGAATTACAGCTCCTACTGTTTTATCTCTGAAACATGCCTGATCCATGGTGGCTTCGTATAGACAGTATATACAGTACTAATGCAAAGTATGTATATTCTATTTGTACCAAAATGAACCACGATGATGGACACACACAGGGATGAACACTAACACAATTCACTGCTGCATGCATCTAGAAATTTCTTAAAGGAGCAAGGGGTGGAGTGGGGTTAGTTTGTATTGGTTGGACTGAGGAGCAGTAACCATGGAAACCTACAGGTGAGGGAAGGCAATGGGAGGGGAGGGGCAACTTTGTCCTTCAAAGCAAGTCCTGTGTGATGCATGTCAAGATCAATGACCTCTCATTGGTTCCCAGTGGGACCCCTCCTACCTGAGTTATATTTAGGAACAGATTTCCACCTATGTATCAAGCACATTGGCCTCTCTCAATCATCCCTCTAATCATACCATTCACATGTATTGTAACGTATACAGACACACACACCATACACATACACAGGTACCCAATACACAGATACCGAGTTAGATAGGCAGAGGCAGACATAGAAAGACATATTGTTGGTTAAAAATGATTTCCCAAATATGGGGCCTTATCAATGAGTCCCACACACACAGAATGTGTTCACTATGAGGATTTCAATAAGCAATAGGCGCAGGGGTATGAACACACACACACACACATGCACACATGTACACACACCATACACATGCACGCGCGCACACACACACACACACACACACACACACACACACACACACAAACATACCTATACAGGTATGCATACATACACACAAATACACATGTACCTAAAATAAAATATTTATACATATGTAAATTCAAACACATTTTCAGTGTTCACTCAACCATGACTGCACTGGTGAACCACACAACACACACATGAACACCGATAATTTAATGTTATGACTAGTATCGACACTAAACGTCAGAGGGATGGGGAGGGTGGAAGGGTGGGGATTGTGGGGATGGTAGGAGGAGGATGGGGTTTGTGGGGATGGTGGGAGGAGGGTAGGGATTGTGGAAGGAGGGGATTATGGGGATTGTGGGTGGGAGGGAGGGTTTTGTGGGGATGGTGGGAGTAGGGTAAGCAAAGGGGAGGGAAGGACAGTGGGGATAGTGGGGAGAATGGGGAGGGGGAGGGAAGGAGAGATAGGGAAGATGGAGAGAACTAGGATGGATTTGGGAGAAACACAAGATGGATTGTAAGGGATGAATGCAGAGGGAGAGAGAGAGAGAGAGGAGGGCAAACAGAGAATGATTGAGACAGGGAAAAGGAGGAAGGGAGAGAAAGGGCAGATAGATGAGGAAGACAGAGGAGAGACAAAGGAGGGAGAACATACCTGTACATGAGTACACTTGCAGTAAACGCATGGATCATGCCAAATGCGAAAAAAGAATGCAAGAAACTTGTTCCAACTTACAAAGTCGTCTGCTCTGCTGAGAATCTCATCCCTAGCATCCATCACATTCTCCTCCAAACCGGTGACAGTGACTATGTCCGTTCCCTTGTCCTTGGGGAAGCGAATGTCCACCTTATACTGCTCCATGACCTTGGCAATGGCCTTACCACGCTGCCCGATCAGACGGCTGTGCACACGGTGGTCAATCTCAACCTCAACAGTGATCTGCTCCTCCTGTGTCGTGGAATGGAGAACAACACGCATGGAATGTCTGTAAAACGTACGTGCGTATGTATACGGTTGCGACTCTTCAATCCAGCTGCATGCGTTACACTGAAAGACGCTGGATTGAAGAGGGTGTTGGATTAGCAAATCTTCTTACAATGCACTGTGCACATTGGGTACACATTTCTACTGGCTGGATAGCAAGGGTTCTGGATTATCAAAGGATGGATTAAAAAGTCATGATTGTACAATATATGCATGTGCATGTGTATGTACGTAAGTATGGATATACTATATGTATGTGCATATATACTTACATACCGTACTATGTATAAGGGTGTATAAAAACCATTTAAAAATGGTACAAGGATGTAGGATTGACACAGGATCGTGCTAAAAGCCATTATCAAAAAAGGATTCTCCAAAAACACTTGGAACAAGGTTAAGTTGCAAAACCGGTACAGAGCTAGGTGGGCAAAGGGCAAGACAGGCATAGGGCTAGACGAGCATAGGGCTACACATACATGAGGCTAGATGGGCATAGGGCTAGACAGAGTTTAATTGGACTGAATGTACACTGTGCAAATTCCTACATCCCGCATGTGCAGCACATTATACAGTACATATGTGCTGCGGGATGTAGGAATTTACAGTCAAACCTCTTTACAGCAACACCACTGGTTCCACTACAACGTGCTGCTATAACCATGTTGTTGTAGCCAGTACATTTTATACAGAGATCAATGAAACAGTTCCCA
>CAUJGJ010000208.1:671073-676073 GCA_963170055.1 Halisarca cf. caerulea | reverse complement strand
TGTTATTTTGGTAACTTTCAACTGCCTCTCCTTCTGTTTACATTTTGTGCTGTGTGTGTGTGTGTGTGTGTGTGTGTGTGTGTGTGTGTGTGTGTGTTTTCATCGTTGATCTCATGAATTACCAAGTGATAAAGTAATGATGTGTTATTTTGGTAACTTTCAACTGCCTCTCCTTCTGTTTGCATTTTGAGTTGTGTGCTGTGTGTGCTGTGTGCTGTGTGTGTGTGTGCTGTGTGTGTGTGCGCGTGCGTGCGCGCATCACATTTGGATGTGTATGTACAGTAAGTATACGTACATGTGCATATATGCTTTCTCATTCACACAAGTTGTGCCCACAGCTCTTACCTGTCCTCTACGCTGAATGAAGTGCCTGTGGTATTTCGGATCAACAGCAATGTCATCTTCAATGACTTTTTCCTGTGCAAGAAAATGTACGTACGCACACTCAAGTAACGGATACATACGTCTGTATGCACATACATACGTACATAGAACTGCCTCACACTACACTCTACATTACTTGCACAGAGTAGCTACAGGTATGTACTTTATGTATGTGCTATAATATTATACTGTATGTATCTGTTATGTACTGTATGTATGTGTTTTGTACTGTATGTAGTGCTAGTACTGTATGTATGTGTTATGAACTGTATGTATGTGTTATGTACTGTATGTATATGTTATGTACTGTATGTACGAATATGTTATGTACTGTATGTATGCGTTATGTACTGTATGTATGTGTTATGTACTGTATGTATGTGTTATGTACTGTATGTATGTGTTATGTACTGTATGTACGTATGTGTTATGTACTGTATGTATGTATATGTTATGTACTGTATGTATGTGTTATGTACTGTATGTACGTATGTGTTATGTACTGTATGTATGTGTTATGTACTGTATGTATGTGTTATGTACTGTATGTATATGTTATGTACTGTATGTACGTATATGTCATGTACTGTATGTATGTGTTATGTACTGTATGTATGTGTTATGTACTGTATGTATGTGTTATGTACTGTATGTATGTGTTATGTACTGTATGTATGTGTTATGTACTGTATGTATGTGTTATGTACTGTATGTATGTGTTATGTACTGTATGTATGTGTTATGTACTGTATGTATGTGTTATATAGACAAGCGGCAGGTTGTGATGTCCCAAGGACGCACCAAGTCCTCCACCATCTTCTGCAGGTGTGCTTTCGCAGCCTCTGTCTTCTCCTTGCGTCCGATGATGGCAATCACGTCCTGATCTCCATCACCTGACTCACGAGGGAAGATCACACGCACTCCAAACTCCTCCCTCACCTGAACAAGAGTACAAATTGTACAGTGAATATGTGTACACTGTGTAAATGCAAGATTATTCTGAACACACACACACACACACACACACACACACACACACACACACAAGCACACTTAAACATATGCATCTACACACACACACACACACACACTTAAACATATGCATCTACACACACACACACACACACACACACACACACACACACACACACACACACACACACACACACACACACATGTACACCCTTCAAAGTATCTTAGAATGGGTACCACAAACAGAATTGGAAACAGAATTGTTGTTGCTTCTGGTGTGTGTGTGTGTGTGTGTGTGTGTGTGTGTGTGTGTGTGTGTGTGTGTGTGTGTGTGTGTGTGTGTGTGTGTGTGTGTGTGTGTGTGTGTGTGTGTGTGTGTGTGTGTGTGTGTGTGTGTGTGCATATGTGTGTGTGTGTGTGTGTGTGTGTGTGTGTGTGTGTGTGTGTGTGTGTGTGTGTGTGTGTGTGTGTGTGTGTGTGTGTGTGTGTGTGTGTGTCCATTATTATAACATGCAGATTTCAATAACCACGGTTGAAACAGGATTCTACTCGTATTACTTCTATTTTCACCCAGGATGGAAATATTGAGACAAAGCAACCATATGCAAGCAATAATTACCACAGTATGCATGTACTGTATGTATGCAGCTATTTTCAATCTTGGCCAAAACAACCGAATCAATTTCATTTTAGCTTTTCTGACCCAAAACACTTCTCTACTAGCCTGTGCAAATGCTTAGTACAATGCAATAGTCCAATGCTATTAGCCCCTACATTCCACACCCACCCACCCCTCTTGTGTGTGTGTGTGTGTGTGTGTGTGTGTGTGTGTGTGTGTGCACGCGCGCGTGTGTGTATGTGTATGTGTGTGTGTGTACGTGCTATCTGGTGTTAACATGATAATCCCAGTATACAATGCATTACGACACTGTACCAGTGACCAAGATGCACTTATGGACACTCTGTATCGTGATACAGAGTGTCGGTGAAGGGCAGCCTGATCAGACAGGTACGTACATCAGAACAGAAGTGCAATAGCGTTGTCTCCTCACTGCTACACACAGTCTTCACTCCCACAGTCAGCCAAACAGTTTGAGCTACAGTGGGATCTCATTATAATGAATCAAAGGCGACACTGAAATTCTTCACCACGTCAGAAATTCACTATAACCAGTTACACTTTCAAAGTAGAACATTAACTGGGTCACATGAATCTATTGACTATATGCAAAATTTCACTGTAAGAGTGTTCTTTAGAATAAGTTCCTACCGTAGTTGTTTACAGTAGATATACGCACGTTTTACTCAACTGACCAAAACACTTGCCATGAAATGTACACATGTATACTGGTATGTGTAGAAAAGCTTAGAAACAAAATCACCCAGGAGTCCAGACCCCCACCAATGCTATTTGCTGAAATTCCCCAGTTCCTGGCCAAGTGGCCGGGTATGTGGTATTGTGTATACAACTTGTGTACACAATGCTGGGATGGGTGCATATAAGGCAGTAGGAAACCATGAATAACATTATAGACAGGAAGTCAGTGATAAACAACAATAGAAAAATCTCACGGACATGACCAGAAATAGACTGTACCTCATTACAGACCCAGGGTGGGCCAAGGGACATGAGAAGTTGACTAAATATAGAGGGAGGGATCAATTCCTTACATACTTCAATGACACTAAACTAAGGACATATCTACATTTGGAGGGGTAGGATTTAAAATTTTAGAGCAGTCAGAACATACTAGAAGCATGACTTGGAAGATGCCCCCCCCCCCCCCCCCCCCCCCCCCCATCTGCCGAAGATCCTCGAGAGGATGGTCGGGATTAGTCTAGCCCTGTACTTCTCCTGCGTGGTCGAAGCATAGGGCTAGTGGCTAGACTAGGTCAGGATCTGCCCAGTATTCTGTATCATTCTCCAGTGAAAGATCAGTGCTGGTACAGTGGACCTCTGCAATCCAACATCTCTATAATCCGACATTCTCTCCAATCTGACCACCCTATCACTATAGTAAAGTATGCTAATAGTCACTCTGTAATCTGACAATCTCCACATCTGACGCCATTTCAAGCTCCACTGAGCATCTGATTAGAGAGGTTTCATCGTAACCCGAAATCGCACCTCAACACAATGCAAGCCATGTTGACTGAAAGAGAGAAGGGAAGATGAAAGCTTACAGTTGGCGGAATAAGAAAATGATCAAAGGCATTATTGAAAGCAAGGATATTTGCATCGTGATTTGAATATTCATTACTGCTTGCATACATTGAATAATGTAAATACTGCTCTCCTATATTATACGGATGTAACCATCTCATTTTCAACAGCCCCACTGAGTTATACTATTGATACACACACACGCACATACACACACGCACATACACACACGCACATACACACAAGCACATACACACACACACACACACACACACACACACACACACACATACACACACATATACACACACACATATACATACACACACACACACACACACACACACACACACACACACACACACACACACATGCACATGCACATATTCCTGTTTTGCTTTCCTAGTCTGAACAATATGAAGTTAATATCCTGTCAGTAATTTTTAAACTTGAGAAAGAGAGAAACTTCTAATGGTTAGCTACGAATGCTATTGGTTTGTCTGAAAGTGATACGTACGTATGTTTTCAGCAACATGATGAACATCCTTTCAATCTATTCTGCTCTCATAAAAATACAGTCACAATTTATATATTTGACACTGGTTTATCTTAACTCTCCCTTTTTTCTCTCTCTTTCTCTCTCTCTCTCACACACACACACACACACACACACTGACACTGACACACACACACTGACACACACACACACACACATACACACACACACACACACACACACACACACACACACAAACACTTGCACTACATGCAAATACCGGTCCATATGTACGTATGTATATACATACAAACCTTCTTTATCTTTGTTCCGTTGCGTCCTATGAGAAACCTGTGATATTCTGGCCTGACTCTTAGCTCTGTGCTGTGTCCTTCTAGAGCACTCACGCTTGCCATCTCCTCCAACACAACCTTAGCCTTCTGCACCTCTTCACGTGGTCCTGAGATCTTCACCTCATTGCTGCTGCTACCACTGGGAGGGAAGGAGATTCGCACGGCATAGTCTTCCATCACAGATCGAATCAGTTGGCCTTTCGGTCCGATGATGGAGTTGTGGTGTTTGTGGGGGATCTCAATAGTCTCCTCAGTTACATTTGCCTGCAAGGAAGTAACACAAAAGAGTAAACGCTTGTACCCATTTCTAGTATGTGACGAGCATGATGGAGAGGAATGGTGATATCGTACTACAATTGGGACAAGGAATTTTAGGGGAAGATCAGAGAGTTTGGTGGACTAGTGGAGTTGGTAGGGGATATGTTGGCAGATTGGAGAGGTTGGAGTAATAGAGGGGTTGGTGGAGTAGAGGGGTTGGTGGATGTAAGTGGCTGGTGGATGGAAGTGATTGGTGGAGTAGAGGAGTAAGTGTATTAGAGGATTTAGTGGTTTAGAGGGGTTGGTGGACTAGAGGGGTTGGTGGACTAGAGGGGTTGGTGGACTAGAGGGGTTGGTGGACTAGAGGGGTTGG
>CAUJGJ010000208.1:638573-666073 GCA_963170055.1 Halisarca cf. caerulea | reverse complement strand
TGAATAGTCGTGTATTACCATGGATATAGTCACCATGGATACACTCAGCAGTTCTATTTGTTCATGTTGATACATTTGCTGTGAATACAAGAACTGCACTTTCAAGGTCATACTGAATGAATGATGGCCGAATCCAACTTCCTTATTGTAACTATGGGCATATCCACCCACACCCCCACACACACATACTCACCCACCCACTCACTCACCCACACACATACAGCTGACTTAGGTACAGAGGTAAAGAGGTGTTTGATAAACCAGGTGCTGGATAAACCAGGTGCTGGATAAACCAGGTGCTGGATAAACCAGGTAAAATCGTACTCAAACTAGTGGTGGGGATTCATAACAGAGGGTTGCATAAATGAGACCTCCGGACAGGCCAAGTGTTACTTTGAAGTACCTACATACGTATGTAGCTGTACTCCCCTCCTCCCCCCTCTCCCCTCCTCCCCCTCTCCCTCCTCCCCCAAATGTGTAAAAATGTACTCACAATAAATTGCTGTCTAATGACCCCCCATGAATACGCACCTACCATCCTAGTAAAGTGAAAGCTCTCTCTCCGCACGAGCCTCTGTAAGTCAGCCACACTGTCTAAAACCTGCCATTCTGTCTAGTCCTGTCTAGTCCCAAAAGTTACTCGTAATCAATTGGAATGGACCAGTCTATTCCAACCACCTCTCTAATCTGGCCCAATCTCCTGCTCCCGAGGTGGCCAGGTCATAGAGGCTCCCTGTACTTACAACTACACATTTGTGACTTGCTGAAAGACACCTCGCTTATTGTAGGTCATTCACACCACACACACACACACACACGCACACGCACACGCACGCACACACACACACACACACACACACATGCACGCACGCATGCACGCACGCACGCACGCACGCACACGCACACACATGCACACACGCACGCACGCACACACACACACACACACACACAATGAATAGTGAAGTAACACAATATACCAACCTTGCGCAAGGTTGCGCCACCTTTCCCAATGATACTGGCGTGGTACTTCTTGAACACCTTCACTTCGAGGCGATAGTTGTTTTCAACCTGAAGAAATAGCAAAAACTCAAGTAGACACACACACACACACACACACACACACATACACACACACACACATGCACATGTAATGTACAAAATTCCAATTTTAACCATCACAAAGAAAAACCACTCAAAAGGAAACATACGTACTTGGTACCAATGACAGTGTTAGTGCTGAGTGGTTTCTGGATTAGTGAGGTTCTGTATGTACAGCAAATACAGTGAACAGGAGTTGAAGACACATCCAGTGCAGTGAGGGATTTAGATTATCGAGGTCTTGTAGTTGACCAATATTAATCCATAAAGTCAATACATACCGTATGTAAACTGCGGTACCAAAATATATGGTTCAGAAAGACTGCTCATTCCAATAAGGCCTTTAGTTCAATTTCTGACTGTATGTACATACGTATGTACATCCAAATGTGTGTGTGTGTGTGTGTGTGTGTGTGTGTGTGTGTGTGTGTGTGTGTGTGTGTGTGTGTGTGTGTGTGTGTGTGTGTGTGTGTGTGTGTGTGTGTGTGTGTGTGTGTGTGTGTGTGTGTGTGTGTGTGTGTGTGTGTGTGTGTGTGTGTGTGTGTGTGTGTGTGTGTGTGTGTGTGTGTGTGTGTGTGTGTGTGTGTGTGTGTGTGTGTGTGTGTGTGTGTGTGTGTGTGTGTGTGTGGCTTGGTAGGTCAGCACGGCAATGAAGTTAATCTGGTATGCCAATTGAATCTGTGAATGCACAAAAACCTGTACAGGGTTGACTTGGGTTGGAGATCGTTATGCCTATCCATTGACATCTGCCCCTACTGTGCACACAACCACACAGACAGACACCACTGAGTTTGAGCTGTGCACTGTAAAATCCCAAAAGGTGCCTGTGTGTGGAACCCCCCCCCCCCCACCAAGGCTACACCACATACAAACAAAGTACATGATTGTAAAATACACAATAACAGTCAGTAGGACCTTCATGATCATGCACAGCTCTGAGGATAGTATCTCAGATAAAGAATAAAACTTCAAATCTTCAACACGCTGCATGGACGCAAAAAGTGTCCTGATTCCAGAGGTGTCCTGATCTTCCAGGGTTGCCCCCAACATGTCATTCATGTGTGTATGAGAATTTGGCACCATAACCTAATGTCCAGTATATGCGGGTGTCCGGATTTTCAAGTGTCGTGAATAGCAGGTTTCACTGTATGTACGTATATACATAATGGAGGGGTGGTTTTTTTTTTTTTTTTTTGGAGGGTGTCCATTGTATGTATGTACAGTGAAAATCTCCGATGGTGGACACTCCGAAATAAGGACACCCTCTACAAAGGACACAGCTTGAGGTCCAAAAATAGTTTCTCCCTGTAGTTCCAATACATTTTGAATCTCCCAAAGAGGAAATCTCCTCACAAAGGACAAAAGAGGCTGTCCTAAAGTGTTCTCTATTCGAAGATTCCACTGTAGTTTGCTACAGTTCACTAGAAAGTCAACCTACCAGTTCCTTGTACGTCTTCTTCAATGTGGCTGCACACCCTTCCACCTGCTCCTTGGGGCCCCTCAGTTGAACAATGTCACTTTTCTCAGTCTGACGGGGGAAATTGATCTGGACGTCAGGGTACCGTCCACGCAGGTCCTGCATCCCCTCCCCACCTGATCCAATGATCTTGGAATGGAAACGCTGTTCAATTATCAGATCTTTCACACGTTCATTTTCCTGGAAAGAGGGAAAAAACATGAAAACAGGAAAATGAAAGGGAGATTGGTGATACAGTGTGTAGGATAGCCTGACAGATAGAATTAGGAGACTCAAATACCAAAAGCCACAAACAGGAAGAGAGGGACAAATGGGGACAATTCAACATGTGTGGGGGGTGGAGTGCTAGGTTGCCATGACAACACTGTAATGGCACCTATGGGGACTGATAGGGACTGCACAACACATGGGAAGCAGAGCTTTTGTAACCATGGGAACGTGGGGGAGTGGAGGTCTTGTAACCATGGGAATACTGAAATTACAGAACCCCTGCCCTCCCCCCTGCTATAACCCCCAAAAGCATACCACAAACTAATGAAAATTTTCAGCTAATGGAGGGCACAGACACTCAGACAAGAGCAAATTAACGCTTCCCTTCGGAAAATACACAAAGATGCTCCCAATTCACCACAAAACTGACAAGTGGGTGGGGACAGTTTAGAGGGCATCAGACACAGATAAATAGATAGATAGATACGAACGATTATTTCCCATCAGGAAATGCTGTGTCCATGGGTGGAGGTAGGGTTTCATGCCGGTCCTGAGAAGTTACACACATGCAAGCAGTACAAGAAAATGCCAAGAATACACACACACGCCCAAGAATGAAACTGATAATAACAATGTCAGTAATAATAGTAAAAAATAATACAATAAAATCTAATTAATTGGAACCTTCATTTCCCCGTAAAAAGATACATGTTATCCATAAGTTCTAAAATAACCAACCACATACGTATGTACTCCACGCATTTGGAATGCTACATTCATCAATGTTTAAATCAAGCACGATAATATAATATTCATGATTCTAATTATTGAGATTTTACTGTAATTATAACAATAATTGAAGTGATTTATAGAAATTGTATATATCATTCAAAGTTAGTACATCAACATCAATGTACTAATATGGAGGCTTGTATTCTGACCCACTAGACCCAACTTATCATTCCCCCTCCCCCCCCCCCCCCCCCCCACACACACACACAGTCCACACACTATGGAAAGTTTGGTCTAGTCAGCTAAAGAAGGAGCTTCGATGCTGGGTCTAGTTGGGCAGACTAGGAGCTTCGATGTTGGATTTAGTCAGGGAGCCTCCATGCTGGGTTTCATCAGGGATCCTCGATGCTGGGTCTAGTCAGACAGACTAGGAGCCTGGATACTACCGAAGAGTAGTCTGACATGGCCAGATCGGATTCCTCCATTTGCAGGAGTAAATATGGAGGAAACTGGTCTAGACATGCCAGACTAACTGAAGTGTGTGTGCACAATAATTTTCAAGTTGACACAAAAGCAACATCCGTACAGGATGCTAATGTACACAATATGCACCATGTCCCCTCCAATTTCAGAGGTTGATAATTTCGCAGATCCCGTATTTGGAAATTTTGTGCTTTCATTTTTCACTGACTGTCGTGTCGTTGTTCTTTACATAGCACGAGAGCCCCATCTATTTTTCCTGGTACAACCATACGCAGGCAGAGAGGGTCTCAGTGTAGCATAGGTGTACGAATAGGGGAGCTGGAGAAACCACGGCCACCCTGCTTACGTCCAAACGAGTATTGGATAAGAGAGTTCTCATTGTAGCATTCCAGCCATACATGTGTTTTTGTACGAAGCAAATAAGAATGCACACACACAGTACAACCACCCCTTGCATGTAAGGTCTCCCACTTTTCCGATGCTTCCTACACCTTTGTACAGTAGTGGTTGGACTGGAGAGAGGCTCCACTGGAGAGTGGTCCCAGTAGTGGTTGGATTGGAGAGAGGCTCCACTGGAGAGTGGTCCCAGTAGTGGTTGGATTGGAGAGAGGCTCCACTGGAGAGTGGTCCCAGTAGTGGTTGGATTGGAGAGAGGCTCCACTGGAGAGTGGTCCCAGTAGCGGTTGGATTGGAGAGAGGCTCCACTGGAGAGTGGTCCCAGTAGTGGTTGAATTGGAGAGAGGCTCCACTGGAGAGTGGTCCCAGTAGTGGTTGGACTGGAGAGAGGCTCCACTGGAGAGTGGTCCCAGTAGCGGTTGGATTGGAGAGAGGCTCCACTGGAGAGTGGTCCCAGTAGCGGTTGGATTGGAGAGAGGCTCCACTGTAGAGTGGTCCCAGTAGCGGTTGGATTGGAGAGAGGCTCCACTGGAGAGTGGTCCCAGTAGTGGTTGGACTGGAGAGAGGTACCTCTGTAGAGTGGTCTCAGTAGTGGTTGGACTGGAGAGAGGTACCACTGTAAAGTGGTCCCAGTAGTGGTTGGACTGGAGAGAGGTTCCACTGGAGAGTGGTCCCAGTAGTGGTTGGATTGGAGAGAGGCTCCACTGTAGAGTGGTCCCAGTAGTGGTTGGATTGGAGAGAGGCTCCACTGGAGAGTGGTCCCAGTAGTGGTTGGATTGGAGAGAGGCTCCACTGGAGAGTGGTCCCAGTAGTGGTTGAATTGGAGAGAGGCTCCACTGGAGAGTGGTCCCAGTAGTGGTTGGACTGGAGAGAGGTACCTCTGTAGAGTGGTCCCAGTAGCAGTTGGATTGGAGAGAGGCTCCACTGGAGAGTGGTCCCAGTAGTGGTTGGACTGGAGAGAGGTACCTCTGTAGAGTGGTCTCAGTAGTGGTTGGACTGGAGAGAGGTACCACTGTAAAGTGGTCCCAGTAGTGGTTGGACTGGAGAGAGGCTCCACTGTAGAGTGGTCCCAGTAGTGGTTGGACTGGAGAGAGGTTCCACTGGAGAGTGGTCCCAGTAGTGGTTGGACTGGAGAGAGGTTCCACTGTAGAGTGGCCCAGTAGTAGTGGTTGAATGTACATACGTACATATATGGAAAGTACACAAGAGACACGTAAATCCTGGGATCCATTATAACTTCACTAGTACTTGCATAATATTATGCAACATGACATCAAGTTGTAACCATAGCAACCATTACCATGGAAACTAACCTACATAGCAACCATGAAGGGGAGGGGGAGGAGGGAATATAGTGAAACTGAGAAAGCATGGCTGAGGTGAAAAATTGTAAATATCCAAAAATTGAAAATAAAAATCCTAACATCAACAACCACCATCACCAGAAGGTCATATGTCAAGGAGTAATTCTGGGAGGAGTTGAGGCGAAATGGGGGGGCCTTGTGGACAGAAACAAAGGACGGCTTGAAATTAAAAGTCCCACCAAAACATTCGAGATTAATCAAATTAGAGAATAATTGACAACATGATGGAAAGCCACGCCGGGGGACGGCCTTGGGAAAATGTCGATACTCTCAGGTTTTTTCTGTCAGAGTATCACGTGTGGATATTGTGTACACAAAGTAATTTGAGAAGATAAACACAACAATTGCAATGAGAATGGACATATTGTTTACAGTTGAACGGAACTACAAATTTGGCTGGAAAAGAACAATGCTAAGGCAGAACTTACAACATGCTAGCACCGAATCCACGAAAACACTCCCCGCGATTAAACGACAAAGGTGGCGCGCACACACAGATGCACAGAGGGGAGTTTACCACACCTGTGGACCAGCCCCTATCAGTATCAGCTACTGATTTAACAATGCTCTGTCTACAACCATACAGGGTGTGTGAGGGAGGGATTAACCACCTCTTGGAAAGTTATAGTGAAAACTCCGATAGTGGTCTCTTCCAAATAAGGACACAGTATAATAAACCTCTCTACAAAGGACATGGCTTACAATCCCAGAATAATTCCTACAATACATTTTGAACTTCCCAAAGAAGAAAACCTCTCTACAAAGAACAATCATTTGAATTTATGTCGTCCCCAAGGTGTCCTTCATTCAGAGGTTACACTGTACATGGTAAAGCATACATCCATCCATCCATAGAAAAAGCACAGACACACTATTGTACTAAGTAGTAGAGTGACTATGGAAAAAGGTACAATATCATAGAAAATTAATGGCAGCCAACATCTACTCTAAAATTACAAAAGTGGTCAAAATACAGGAACGAGTGGGGACAACTATAGCATATGTAAAAAATACACACATACATGCATACATACACACACACCTGTACATACATACATACATACATACATACATACATACATACATACATACTTACATACATGTACATACGTACATACCATACATACATACATACATGTACGTACATACATACATATATACGTACATACACACATAGAAAGGTACATAGAAAATTGTTGTTGCTGTATCAGCTACTGATTTAACAATACTATGTCTACTCCATACAGTGTGTGTGTGTGGGAGGGGGGGGGGGGATTAACCACCTTTCGAAAAGTATACAGTGAAAATAGTGGACTCTTCCAAATAAGGGCACAGTATAATAAACCTCTCTACAAACACCTAATCCACAAAATTACAGAAGTGGTCAAAATGGCCTCAGAAAACACTTGCAAAGCCAAAAAGTCAATTTTCCTCAGGTAAGCTGCCTTGACCACCTAGATAGCACTAAGTAAGTACCTCCACAATCGCTGCAGCTTTCCCATCCTCATTGCATGCCGTTGTACAGTGTTGGAGGGAAAGCACTCTTAACCGCCACAATTGGGAATATCAGTTTTTATGGTGAACTAGCGGGGTTGGGATATTAACGAGATCTACACGAGGCACATACATTCTAATTCATCGTTTAGAAACTAAAGCGGATAAGCGGGGTTGGCGGATTATAGGGGGAGGGGGTGGGGGGATTCACTGTGCTACTCCCTCCCATTTCCCCCTTACATATCTTCCACATGAAATCTATATCACTAAACGAGAACTACTTGCTCCATACAATACAGTTAAACCTCTGCAATCCGATACCTCTCTAATCCGACCATCTTATGAGGTACAGTCACCATACTAAAGTATGCTAAGAGTCACTCCATAATCTGACACTTTTTCAAGTCCCATTAGGGTCGGATTACATAGGTTTCACTGCACAACAGCTCTGTACAGTTTCAATGTGGTCCTTATGGACAGGTTTAGTTGTACGTACGTATGTACGTACGCACACTCAGACTGTTCACAAAACGTGCATTAGGAATACACGTCCTCTGTAGACAGGTGGTCCTTAGAAGACTAGGAGCACGTAGTCTTTGTAAACAGGTGATTGTGCTAAGATTGGGAACATGTCTCCCTATACAGAATATGCAGCACTCAGAAATCAAGGTAATGTGGCCTCTATAGACAGATAGCCCTTAGAAAACTATACAGTGATGTGGCTGCTATAGACAGGTGGCTTTTAGAGAACTAGGGTGATGTGGTTACTATAGACAGGTAACTCACAGAAAACTAGGGTGATGAGGCCTCTATAGACAGGTGGCTTTAAGAGAACTAGGGTGATGTGGCTGCTATAGACAGGTGGCTTCAAGAGAACTAGGGTGATGTGGCTGCTATAGACAGGTAATTCACAGAAAACTAGGGTGATGTGGCCTCTATAGACAGGTGGCTTTAGGAGAACTAGGGTGATGTGGCCTCTATAAACAGGTGGCTTTAGGAGAACTAGGGTGATGTGGCCTCTATAAACAGGTGGCTTTAGGAGAATTAGGGTGATGTGGCCTCTATAGACAGGTGACCCATAGAAGAATTGGGACAGCATGGCCTTTATAGACAGGGGTCCTCGTACAGAAAATGGAAACAGTGAAACCGGTACACAAGGACCACCTGTACATAAGGACCACTTGTACATAAGGACCACCTGTACATAAGGACCACCTGTACACAAGGACCACCTGTACACAAGGACCACCTGTACACTAGGACCACCTGTACACTAGGACCACCTGTACATAAGGACCACCTGTACACAAGGACCACCTGTACACAAGGACCACCTGTACACAAGGACCACCTGTACACAAGGACCACCTGTACGCTAGGACCACCTGTACACAAGGACCACCTGTACACAAGAACCACCTGGACACAAGGACCACCTGTACATAAGGACCACCTGTACACTAGGATCACCTGTACATAAGGACCACCTGTACACTAGGACCACCTGTACATAAGGACCACCTGTACACAAGCATCACCTGTACATAAGAACCACCTGTACATAAGAACCACCTGTACACAAGGACCACCTGTACATAAGGACTACCTGTACATAAGGACCACCTGTACGCTAGGACCACCTGTACACTAGGACCACCTGTACATAAGGACCACCTGTACATAAGGACCACCTGTACACAAGCACCACCTGTACACTAGGACCACCTGTACACAAGGACCACATGTCTTCATAGACCATGGTAGTCAGATCAATGGGCAATCTAAGCAGGTGGCTTTAGGAGAACTAGGGTGTGTGTGTGTGTGTGTGTGTGCGTGCGTGCGTGCGTGTGTGTGTGTGTGTGTGTGTGTGTGTGTGTGTGTGTGCGTGTGCGTGTGTGCATACATGAGTACATGTGTGGCATGCACAATTGATAATAACAAACAACCAAAATAGCCCAACCATTACACTTTGCTGCAACAAACATGCTCAACAATTTACGTACCATCTTCTGAGCAAGATCGATGATAGCCTTCTTTGCGATCTGCACTCTCTCAGGATCCCCTTCAATGCGGATGACTCCACGAGGATCATTGTCACCCGGGACAAGAATGGAAGTGCCCGTTTCTTTCTTGATGCGCATGACTGCAAAGAGAATGGAGAAATTTCGAGGTACAGCAGAACCTCAACAAGAAGAACACTCTTAAGACAAAATTGTGCTTAACACAAAGTAGATTTCAAGCCCTGTTTGGTTTGCTGTAGTACTGTACATGTATTACTATATCCTGATAAGAAGAACTTCTGATAATGAGAACGTCTCCTAAAGTTTGTCTTCAGTTTTAAGTAAAACCTGCCCACAAAGGACGCTACTATCACTGACATGACACAGAACTCTGTACGTACATACGCATTCACGCAGAAACCTGTTTACAAAGGACAGTACCACCACTAGCAGTACATGATTATAAATTTGGACAGTGCACATACATAGGAACCTGCTCACAAGGGTCATTAGTCACTACCACAGCAAACAGCATTGTATATATGCACCTTGTTCACAAGGGACAGTAGCACCTCTGATATGACACATACCCTGTGTGTGTGTGTGTGTGTGTGTGTGTGTGTGTGTGTGTGTGTGTGTGTGTGTGTGTGTGTGTGTGTGCACATGCGTGCGTGCGTGCGTGGGTGTGCATGAGCACAGGCATGACGCGTGTGTACAAAGTTATGTGTGTCAGAAGTGACAAATAGAGGAACCTGTCCAATAAGGACAACAGTTACATTGATACCACACAGCATTGCACAAATGCACCTAGAAGCCTGTCCACTGGGGACAACAGGACCTAAACATTACACATAGACAGCTCTATGCAAACACAGGAAACTGTCCAGAAAGGACCAGCGTTGTTGTAAAGAGGGTTGACTGTACGTACGTACCAAGTTGGCTGCCCCGTTGGAGCATTAAATTGGTTTTACACAGAATGGTAGTGGACTCACAGAGCCACATTCAGCAAATACATGTATCACTTACTGTTAGCTCCTCCTTTTCCGATGATGTGGCGATGGTATTTTGGGTCCACTTCCACCTCAACATAGTCCATGGTTCGCAGCTGAAGAGGAAGTGTGAGGTGGGGCGCGTGAGGGAGGGGGAGTGTGAGGGGAGGGAGAGTGGTGTTAGTGGGGAGGGGGAGGTAGATGTGTTGGAAAAGGGGAAAAGAGGGAAAAGGAGAGGGCGTGCGGGAAGGGTGTGTGTGTGGGAAGGATTTATGGGAGGTTTCGTGTGAGAAAGGTGGAAAGAGGAAAAGGCAGGTTGTGTGGGAGCGCGAGGGAGAAAGGGGGGAGCGAACAATAGGTGAAAGTGACTAGTAGCATGAAAAATCACTGCTGCATACGTAGCCACATTCAATGCAGCAACTCACACTTCAGCTCACACTGGCACAGAAACCACTATCACACACTCACTGGAACACCACAATCCTACATGGTCCACTATATACAGATGTATGCATTGAAACTGCTATTAAAGGACACCTCTGAAATGCAGCCTCCGCCAACAACAGGAGACCAGTGCTCTGCCCCATCTGAAATCTCTTGTATAAATATGTGGACACCTAAACCCTTTAAAATAAGAACACCTCCATAAACAGGACAGCTTACTGTGGCATCAATGGTGTCCTTACTATGGAGGTTTCACAAAACAGGACAGCCTTATGCCGTCCCAAAAACGTCCCCACAGTAGAGGTTTCACTGTATACTTGCAGGGACGCACACCTCACTTGTGTACATGAATAGCAGAATAACACATGTACGTATGTACGTACGTTGATACAGTGGAAACCTGTACACACAAAATAGCTTAACATGAAATTCTGGTTAACATGAAAACAGCAAATGGCCGCTGTGATATATTGGTACACTGTTCGGTTAGTAGCAGCTGAACAATAAACCTGTGAAATTTCTTCCCGCAAATATTTCAAAAGTGGCCAACCACAAAAATTTAGCTCCTCAAAACTTTTGCCCTATACGGTATTCCCAATTGTTCCGATAACATGAAATTCTGACAAAATGATTGTTTTTACCAGTCCCTTGAGTTTCATGTTAAGCAAGTGATTGTACCGTACATTCGTACATTCATGCCAGGGGCGTACCCAGGTTATTTTTTCTACAGAGGCAGCACATAGCACACTGTATACTCACAGGAACGTACATGTCACTAGTTCACATGAATGTTTAGTAAAACCACACATGTATGTACGTACACACAGTACATACACACTTACCAGATCTTGAGCAAATGACTCCACCTTCTTCCTGGCCTCCAGCACCTCAGCCTGCGGTCCTTCCAGGACAACGAGATTGTTCTCCTCCTTGAACTCAAGGTGTAGTTTGGGGAGGTTTTCGGTGATGGTGCGTACATTCTCTCCCTTCCGACCGATGATGAAACGATGGAGCCAGCTCGGGACGTGAACTTCTTCCACAACGGAGCTGTTGGCCTGTGGAACAGGAGAAACAAACAGACTCTATAAATGTATGGTTGAGTAGTGCGATAGTTGAAAAGCTTAGATATGTATAAGTTAGTGAAACGTTAAAGCATACTAGTTTCACACACACACACACACACACACACACACACACACACACACACACACACACACACACACACAACACACTTAAACACACACACACACACACACACACACACACACACACACACACACACACACACACACACATACACACACACATACACACACACACACAACACACACACAACACACTTAAACATACACACACACACACACACACACACACACACACACACACACACACACACACACACACACACTTAACCTACCTTTTTGTACACCATAGACAGGGCAGCACCAAGCTTTTCCTGTGGACCACGAAGAGTAACAGTGTGGGAGTCGCTGTCTGGGCTTGGCATTTCCACAGAGACACCTGTCTCTTCCAGAATTTCCTGCAACCCTTGTCTGCGAGGTCCAATGACATATTTGTGCTGGCTTTTCTTCACCTCAACTGACACAAAACCACAAGTGCGTCTCTGGATAGTAACATACATAGGACAATGGAGTAAGATGATGATGACAATGCTGCCGATGATGATGATGATGATGGTGTGTGTGTGTGTATGTGTGTGTGTGTGTATGTGTGTGTGTGTGTGTGTGTGTGTGTGTGTGTGTGTGTGTGTGTGTGTGTGTGTGTGTGTGTGTGTGTGTGTGTGTGTGTGTGTGTGTGTGTCCGTGCCCTATAATTTTTCTACCCCATAAACATGGTTCGTACATGGGTATGTTAGCAATTTTCAATTGGGCAAACGACCATCACGCGAGCGCGCACACACACACACACACACACACACACACACACACACACACACACACACACACAACACACACACACACACACACACACACACACACACACATAAACACACACACACACACACACACACACACACACACACACACACACACACACACACACACACACACACCAGGTCATCGGCAAGCTGTTTCACAGTGGCCACTGCTTTGGCAACACCTTCCTTCTCTCCGGAGATTACGATTTCATCTTTCATTACTGAGGACGGCGGGACATTGATGCGAGTTCCAGTTTGATCGGCGATGGCCTTGATCCTAGCACCTCCGGCACCACTGATGAAGGGATGGTACTTCTTCTCCACAGACACACGCTCAGAAGCAACTTTGGCCTGCAGGTACGCATGAATTGACAAAAGATACGTAACATGGTATGTATAAAGACCATTCCTATAGCGAAACTCTGACTACAAGGAGCAAACTAAACAATCACAAACAGACATGCGCTCAGAAGCAACTTTGGCCTGTAGGTACGTACGTACATACATACCAATTGGCAGGAGATACATTCAATACACACACAAATTTTCGTGTGATAAACGTTTCATGGATTTATTGGACTGAAAACCATGTGCGAAAACTAAGGTAAAGTGCTTGTGCAGTGAACCAAATGGCCATCAAAGAGCAGGGATCGTTGAGAAGCAAGTCAGCGCCTAGCTCATATATTAATGGTCTTCGTCTGGAAACAGAGGAAGTTTACATAAATAAAAAAAGGGAAGTAGGATTAAGGGGGGATATGTTGAAATAAATCTGCAAAATTGTGAAAATTGGCAATCCACGAAGTTTGTACGCACACAGTACGTTTTATACAGTGGAAACTAAAGAATACTTTACAGTGCATTTTGGCATACGTATGTATAATGAGCAAATACTTGGGACCCAGTTAGTGTTCTACTATGAAATCTCATCCGGTCATAGTGAACTTCTGATAGAGTGAATAATTCTTCAGTGTCCGCTGGGATTTGTTGCGACAAGATCAATCGTACAATGCTATAAAGAATATTCTTATGGTGAAATTCTGCATCATAATGAGCTAATTAAACAATCATTGATATAAACTATTGAACAAATTTGTATTACTCTATTACTCTATTTGTAGTATATATATTCATAGTGAAGAATTTTTGGTACTGAGATTCATTATGTCGAGACTCCACTGGACGCAGTAATCACACACACACATGTATGTACGTACATACGTACGTATGTACTTATGTAGGTACTGCAAACGCACCTGTTCATCGGATATGGTTTGGATCTCATGTTTGGCACGCTCGATACCGTCCTTTGTGCCGAAGATCTTGATGACGTCGGATGGGCTGTCAATGTTGGGGATATCGATCTTGGTTGCCGTCAAGTCCTGAAGCTGTTTGAGCTTCGAGCCGCCCTTTCCAAGTATGTACTTGTAGTGTTCCTTCGGAATGCTTATCTCCACGTGTGCCTGCACCACAGAGTGAGGAATGTGTATGTACGTATTCATGTATGTACACATGTACGTATGTACTATGCATGCATGTATGTATGTATGCATGTATGTATGTATGTAGGTATGTATGTATGTATGTATGTAGATATGAATGTACACACATGCGTGCATGTATGGTACTTTTCACAGATAACTGGATGACGAACGGCGGTCAAACTGTGTACGTACGGTGACTGACCGTTTTTTCTCTAGCTGACAGTTTCGCAATTGGCTTGTGGCTTTACCTTTGCATCTTGAAACGAAATTCGCAACTTTACCTTCCTAAAATAAACCATTCTTGTTTGGAGAACCGATTCCAAAAAACCGACATCATTGCACAATTAATTACATAATGATTATTGGCCTATCGTTTGTATGGTATACATCTGGTGAGTGTATGGAGTATGTCCGTTGATTGACTGCCCGTTTAACCGCCGTCTGTCGTTCAGTTTTTTTTACGAAAAGTACCTTAGTTTATAGATAATAATATATACATGTAAACATGCACACACATGTACAGTAGATTGTATTAGTAGCCCCACTGCCATACAGTAGCTATGCGCGTATGTACGTATGTACTGCAGTATTATCACTCATATACGTATGTACGTACACCTCACACACGTTGAACAATCACACCTGTACCTGACAACACGCATCACATCTACGTTCATACCGCCATATCAGGCCACTTCCCTCCAATACTGTTACATTGTGACTGGGCTGACATACTAACTAGTCGCTGAGAAGGGCAACATGCCGTCGGTGAATTGCCAAGTCAATCTTGTGACAGATCGTGTGAGGATTTGATCTACTATCAGCAACTTTATTCTGTTAAGACAGTTAATGTACCTTTTACTTTGGGAGTGAGCTAAATGGACCACTCATTGACAGCAGGATGGAGTGGTTTGTTCGAGATACAACAGGTAGAGGATTGTTTATTACAACACCTGGGAGGAAGTTATGAAACCGTTGTAGGAAAGCCACTGAATGTAGCCAGTCTGACAAGAGAAGTTGTTTTCTACAAGTAACATGGCATCCTTCTGAACATTTCTTCATTTTTGGCATTTCATCCAAACCTTTCTACATTTCTATACAATTTGACATCACAAAAATGGAGTCACCAAGTAGTGTTTTGATGGGCACATACCGACATATGTACGCATGCACGATAGAATCTTGCTTGATTGTAACTCGGAAAACATCAACAACACTACACTAGGTCTAAATACAGGAAACCTCTCTACTCCACCCCAATTGGGAATACCAGTTTTATGGTGGAAATAGTGACATTGGTGGATTAAAAAGGTTTGCACTCAGTACATGCACATCAATTTGTCTTTGGAAACTAGAGCAGATTGGCAGGTTTGGCGGATTAGAGAGGTTTCACTGTATCTACGTACATTCTAGGCCAGACAACATCAGTTCACCTACACATTCATTCAATCAGCTCCCCAACTGTACAAATACCTCCAAGTTAACACATTGGGAGTTGTCAATGAGTATGTACATAACTGCATGATCCACAGACAACATGGAGAACATGCAGTAAAACCTCAATGAGGCTTGAAAAAAAAAGGTCGGATTAGGAGGTTGTTAGATGACAGAGTGACTCTCAGCATACTTTAATATGGTGACTGTACCTCATAAGATGGTCGGATAAGGAGGTTGTCGGACTACAGAGTGACTCGTAGCATACTTCAATATGGTGACTGTACCTCATGAGATGGTTGGATTAGAGCGAATGTCGGATTATTGAGGTGTTGAATAACGACGTTTCCCTGCATGCACAAAACTTCCACACACCCACCTGAGTCTGAAGCTGGCTGAGAATGAGCTTCCGTGCCTTCACAACAGAGTCGGCCTTTCCAGTCACCATGATGGAGAGGGAGTGGTCCTTTGCCTCACAGATCTCAATGGTACATCCGGTCTGTTGCATCACGTCCTTGACAATCAGGGACTGTTTGGTCTCACTGCCAAAGGTCTTGTTGAGCTCCCTGCGTCTCTCCTCAACAGGGACATGGAAGACCTGAAGCGACCGAAGAGGAGACAAGGCATACATCACAGGTCAACACTGGGACATCACAGGTCAACACTGGGACAGTCAACACTGGGACATCACAGGTCAACACTGGGACATTCTCACACTGTGAAAGATGTACATTGGGACATGCTTTTTATGGGGTGATTTTTTTGTTGTTTAGGGTGAATTTGTACACACCGGGGTACACATATGTACATACACTGTGAAAAATGTACATTGGGACATGCTTTTTAAGGGGTGAAATTTTTTGTTGTTTGGGGTGAATTTGTACACACCGGGGTACACATATGTACATACACTGAGACAAACATACACTGGGGCATACACAATTACATACGTACATTGTGACACATTCGCACAGTGAAAACCTTACACAGGGACACACAAACAAACTACGACAAACTCACATCAGGACAAATACCTACGTACGTACGTATGTACATACGTATGCACTCACAACTTCACTACAATGAACATGCAGATTCGTATATCCCGTGGGTCCTCGTTTATCCGACCACATTTGTTCCTTACAAAACGTGTCGGATAAACAAGGTGTTGGATAAATCAGGGTAGATTGTATGTTACTTAATGGTGGGGATTCTCAACAGAAGGTCAGATAAACGAGGCTTTCAGATAAACCAGTGTCGGATAAATGAGGTGTGACTGTACGTATACGTACATATATACAGTGTAGCACTCTGTGGAAACTATGCATCTAAGGGCATTCATGGAGGCCAGAATACTCGAAATGTAAACACAGACCAACCAAGACTTGGAATAACATTGTAAAAACAGAGAGTGGTGTTTCCTTGCACATTTGAAACAGTGCAGCAAGTGGCCAGGGAGAGGTGTGACTAACACTGATAGTAGAAATGCACACACAAGAAAACATGAGGTACGTACATACGTACATATGCACATCTGATATTAAACAGCACAATTATGAAGCCGAAAACCAAGCAATACTAAATTTTGCTAACTTTTCTCAGCTGCATAATGAACCCACACACATACATACATATAGAGGAACCTGCCCAATCCTGCACCTCTATAAATCAGCATTCGCTTAAACTGGGCAAGATTCTTTGGCACTGGCCATTAACTTTTACCTTACAAACTGACCTCTATAATCCAGCAACCTACTAATCCAGCACTGTTATTTATTCCCTACTGGGTGCTGGATTAGACAGGTCCCACTGTATACGTACACAACAAGGACACTAGTATAAAACTGATGGAATGGACATCATACGTACGTACAGATACAGGAAGAACAGAATACAAACAGACGACCAACAAAGAAGGGGACCACACCCACAAATGACCATCATGTGATCAATTTAGGATTTGACATTGCATCAACTTATCGTCATTGAAAATCTCAAAATTCACATGCGTACATCCATATGTACGTATGCTCACCATAAAACAGTATGCACACACACACACACACACACACACACACACACACACACACACACACACACACACACACATACACACACACACACATTAACACACAAAAATACACACACTTTGAAATACAAAGGAAATTCCAAGATTTGCGAAATTTTCCACCCTTGTTTACACAGTGTGTGTGAAAATTCCTTCTAATCTACACATGCACACAGGCAAATCATTCTCAGACCACAATGTCTGAAAGAAGGGATTAACACTTCAAAGTGCTTAAAAGGCCACTGATAGCCAAACTTCTTTTTCGCTTAATGGATGGAAATTCGATAGGAAATGACAGTGGTAACTTTTAAATCCTTTGCAAACGCACAGAAATGTTTCAAATGTACAGGTCAAGCATCACCTCTCCTCTAGAGGTGCATTTCTACATGAAGAGTACTGCATTATGGAGGACAGTTAAATGGTACACAATCAGACCGCATTGTCCGCTAACATCTGTTCTGGATGAAATAGTGGTTAAAAAAGCGAGAGAACTGGATAAATGAGGGAGCAGTAGTACAGTGTACAGTAGGATTATTGCAAATTTTTTCCAATAAAATCTTTTGTGGAAGGCAAGGGAACTGGATATCCGAGATGTAGATAAGTGAGGTCTCACTGTCTTCTGGTAATCAACAATTAGGTGGTGAATTACTGCGTTCATCATGTGGTTATCACCCCACCCCATGCAATGTCCTCTGCCTTAACACTACAAAATACAACAAATATGCATACTAAAAATGTCATGAATGAGTCAAATCACAAAATTTGCAAAAAAATACTGGCTGCGGTACATCACAATGTTTAGTACTTTGCATTTAAAAACACTTGGCTCCCAGAATATCGCTCAGTTACAGTCAAGCTCAGATACATACATACCTCAGGCACAATTGAATACCATTCCACTGTGAGTGTACGTATGTGGATTTCCTGATTCATTTGGAAACTCATAAACAGTGGGGACCTCACATACTTGTAGGTGCCCTTACAACCATCCCTAGAAGTTTCTATTGCTACGTACGTCTATGCACAAAACTGTTGTACAGATACAGTGAGACCTCACTTATCCGCACCTTAGACATCCAGTTCCCTCACCTTCCGCACTAGTTTTTATCGGACAAATCCACAATAATCCTACTGTATAGTCTGTATGTACGTATACTATACTACTGCTCCCTCATTTATCCAGTTCCTTCTCTTTATCAGCAATTTCATCCAGAACCGATGTATGCAGATAAGTGAGGTCCGACTGTACACACACTACAAGGCCGTAGGAACTGGCACGGCTAGTAACAATTCTTACCAAGTTAAACCTTCATATTGACAGGTTTAATAAGTATACGTACATAATCGAAACAGAGGGAGAAAGTCGGAAAAGGCTTTAAAGTTCTACTGGTTCCCGCTGCTGTCGAATGCCATTTTTCACAGTTTTTACAATTTTTTCTAAACTATGAATATCATTGTACTGTGTGCAATGTGCAACACCACAAACAGAATATTGTGATAGATTTGACCAGATTAAATTTTGACTGCTTGTTGAAATGAACATGATTTGTTAGTGGTAGTGAACAATGTCATAGCCCTTTTGGCAAACTTCAATGTTGGCTGCTGCATAATAGTATGCAGTGTGTTCAGCATTAGCTTTCATACTCATATGACAGCCAACTTCTTTTGAGTACACTAAATTTTTATGGCGTATGTTCGCTGTACCACTTTTTGAGAGCTTGCTACGGGCCTGCACTAACATAGGCATAAAGTGCACCACAGGCCGTATGTGGGGATGAATACAGTATGAAATGTACATGAACAAATTACATTTGCACAAACTCATGCACACACACAAACACACACACACATACACACACACACACACACACACACACACACACACACACACACACCAGAGTGTGTCTCTCAGTACACAGATATGCAATCATACAGTGAAACATCACAAGAGTACATACATACATACATACCATAGGCATACAGCAAACAGAGCCAGAATCAGCGAAATACAGTCCAACCTCTCTCTACACACATGGTCCACCCTCTACACACACAGTCCAACCTCTACACACACGGTCCACCCTCTACACACACAGTCCAACCTCAACACACACGGTCCACCCTCTACACACACAGTCCAACCTCAACACACACGGTCCACCCTCTACACACACAGTCCAACCTCAACACACACAGTCCAACCTCAACACACACGGTCCACCCTCTACACACACAGTCCAACCTCAACACACACGGTCCACCCTCTACACATACAACTAAATTCTCACAAACCAGGTGACGCCATAATCCTGTCTGGTTACAGTGAAACCAATACATGCAAACGTGTAGGATCATCGAGGAAGAACAAGAGGATACAAGGGATGTTTTCATTCGGCTACAAAACATATCCTTAAGTGCGTGTAATTATTAACAACAATTACTTTATTACTATTATTACTTTATTATGTAACAATTACTTAAGTGATTGCACATAACATTAAACAGATAATCAGCCAAATTTCAGACAAGGAAATTGCAGTGGATTTGCAAGGTTGGTAGAATATCAAGGCCCCAACACAGTATGAGCAAATATACTGCAAAATGACTTATCACAAATGCAAGTTCATGTATGTACGTATATATATATATATATATGTACGTATATGTAATAGTTGTATCCCACTTTGGCTTTGTGCACCCTTGGTGAATAGGTTTGACACATCGCAGTACATGTCCCATGTGCAGAGCCAAAGTTGGGTACAACTATTGTGTATCCCATTGTTGAGACAATCAATTTGCAATAATTATTCGTGTTTTGGTGGGCCATGGAAAATTCCCAGGAAGCGCTTTTGAAGGAGCCGGAAAGTGTGATTAACCCGTTTTTGCATGATGAAATTAGTATCACGAGTACGTGGTTTCAAGCAGTGGATTTTCAGACACTATAGAGAAGATTTCGAAGGAGAACAAAGCTGGGAAACAAAATAATGAAGTCATCGAGTTGGTACAAGCACATGAACAAGAAAAGCTGATGAATCCTGCAGCAGAGCACAACAAGCAAGACGGACAAGTGTGCCATACTTTGTTAGAACCTAAAAACAAGCTGGGGGCAATGGCATCTAAGCCTTTAGCTGAAATGGTGCAAGAGAGTGACGGTGGTAAACCGAACCATCAATCTTCTGATCCCGTGCGAGACAGCGAAGAATGGCTGAAGCCTTATATCCCGTGAAATACTGCAAAGAACACAAAATGGGCCTATAACAACTTTCTTTTGTGTTTAAAGGCTAGGAACGCTGCGGATATCCCATCATTTGTTTCCAAGCATCTGGAATCACTGCCATTCTGAATATACCAACTTTTAGCCTCTTTGTGTTCTTTTGACTGAGAACACTCTTGTTCTCTGTGATGATAATCTTGCTTTGAATTGTTGTTGGTATAGATAGGTGCTGATCAGCAGAACAAAGTAATCGATTATCAATTGTCACCTAACTAGCTTAGGTGCACTGGCAGAAAAGGTCAATTAATAAACTAGCGTCACCTACATAAGACTGGGATACATCATTGACGTATCCCAGTACATCACTAATATACAGCTGTCTACACGTTTGACCTAAATTGAAAACGCCCACACATTGGGATACATGTACATATTCATGTACGTACATGAATACAGAATAAAATGTGTGTTGAAGACAGGTGGATGCTTCATTGAGGTCAAATATGAATGCATTAGCACTATACGGGCAAGTAACATATCCCTAATACGGTGAAAACCCTCTACTCCAGACCCCCACATTGCGGACACCCCTATAATCCAGACCCCCACATTGCGGACACATCTCTACTCCAGACCCCCACATTGCGGACACACCTCTACTCCAGACCCCCACATTGTGGACACACCTCTACTCCAGACCCCCACATTGTGGACACACCTCTACTCCAGACCCCCACATTGTGGACACCCCTCTACTCCAGACCCCCCACATTGCGGACACACCTCTACTCCAGACCCCCACATTGCGGACACACCTCTACTCCAGACCCCCACATTGTGGACACACCTCTACTCCAGACCCCCACATTGTGGACACACCTCTACTCCACACCCCCCACATTGCGGACACACCTCTACTCCAGACCCCCACATTGCCGACACCCCTCTACTCCAGACCCCCACATTGCGGACACCCCTCTACTCCAGACCCCCACATTGTGGACACCCCTCTTCTCCAGACCCCCACATTGCCGACACACCTATAATCCGGACCCCCACATTGTGGACACACCTCTACTCCAGACCCCCACATAGCGGACACACCTCTACTCCAGACCCCCACATTGTGGACACCCCTATAATCCAGACCCCCACATTGTGGACACCCCTCTACTATGAGCACATGACACCGGAACCAAATACTCTACTATACTTTGATATAGAACGGCTTCAACTCCTGAAATGAAGGCATCTCAATAATCAGGACAGTTCTTTCTAGTCCCATGGTGTCCAGAATAAAGGGTTTCACTGCACACTGTACACTGAATGCATGAGACAATGAGCAATACTCAGTGCCCCCTGGGATTCGCTACAATGCGTTTCCACTGCACAAGTCTCAGCCATTCAGTCTCCTCCAGCCCTCACCGTTCCAGAAAAAGACAGGTAGCAATCTTGAGTGCGTACAGTATGTGCACACATTCACTCAAGCATTGAATGATCTCAATGTAAGTCATCAACAGTGTACAGTGGGACCCCTCTATTTGGACACCTTGGGACCAGAAAGGACTGTCCTGGTTATCGAGGTGTCCTCATGTCAGGGGTTGAAGCTCTTCTATATCAAAGAATACTGAAGTGTTTGGTTCCAGTGTCACGTGCCCTTAGTAAAGGGATGTCCGCCATTCAGGGGTGTGGATTAGAGGGGTTCCACTGTACACTTCATCACAGATGAAGTCAAATAAAAATCCGTGATACAATACTTCAGGCGCAGGTGGGCAAATATGATACTGCAAAATTGTGGGTTTCTGAATTACCTCATTGCATAGCACTACTAAGACTATATGTACAGAGATCTTTACGATAAGCAGCTGGAAAGCAGGTGCTGGTTCAAAGTGTGACCAGAATAATCCCATCTATCCTGGCAATGAGTTTTTCTGGTAAGGTGGGGAAGGCCCAGTGATCCGATGTGCGGGGGGGGGGGGGTAGGCAAATGTGCAATGTTAGTACGTACATATTTCATGTACAATATGATTGCCTAACTTCTTATTTTTGCAGGTATATAAACTTATGGCCTTCTGTCCTAATTTTTGCAGGAGAAACCCCAGTGTGTGTGTGTGTGTGTGTGTGTGTGTGTGTGTGTGTGTGTGTGTGTGTGTGTGTGTGTGTGTGTGTGTGTGTGTGTATGTGCATGTGTGCGAGTGTGTGTGTGTGGACGCTCTGTGACTGTTTACACTCTAGGTGTGAACATGTGATAAGGTTTAAAAGCAATAATGGTCACAGGTATAAAGATCCACAAATCTTTCAACAAGATGCATGCAGGTGCGTACGTACACATGCTTATATCAATGATATTTCACAATAGACAGTACTATAAGGGCATAATCCACATATGTACGTATGTATGTACATGTTCATGACCTTCTTGTACACAGACACTGCAAAAGGGCCAGAAATATCTATCTGCCATCTGCCATTGTTCAAGAAAAACATGAAATGATTAAAATGGATTTGGGTCTTATACGTATCTTCTCCTTGCCTTTCTACTCCTATAATACTAACTAACGTGATAAATTCTCAATCTCGCTTTACATCTTCAAGACCAAACAGCTACCTTGGATACACAGAGGCAGGAAGATGGGGGATTGTTCTGGTGGGATTTAACACAGCAGCTACATCAGGTAACATTTGGCTTACAAGGTCCAAGACAACAACGAAACTTCTGGCTTTATTGGGTCTATTAGAGAGGGGACCACATTTGGCATGACAGGCTGACTAACATGTTACTGAAAACAAAATCATCGAAACTATTGGAATAGAGATTTAAGCATCTGACATGGAGTAGTGCCAACTAGCTCCATCGTTACCGGATCAATGACCTTTTGAAAGCATGTAGCAAGGTGGCATGGTTCAGTACAAAGGACTAGATAGCATTATTATGTACATGACTAGCAGACATGACTAGCAGACATGACTAGCAGACATGACTAGCAGACATGGCTGACCTACTCTCAAAATGCTCCATGTGTATGTACAATACTGGGTCATCTATTTGTCCTAACAAAGGTCAAATACTACTTCTACCACTGTTGTGTACGCGTGTGTGCGTTTGGTTGTGTGTGTGTGTGTGTGTGTGTGTGTGTGTGTGTGTGTGTGTGTGCGTGTGCATGATAATTGCATTACGTACATCAATCAATTTTGCAGTACTCATAAGCCTTCAGCATAGACACAAGGAGTGGTTTGTAAGCACCATTGGGGACAAATTCAATAACCACTCTAAACATTTAACTCCGGAGTGCTGTTGTACAGAAATGACTACGCAAAAGTGATAAGACATCCGTTTGAAACAATTAGCAATACTTCAATTATACACAACTATTCAATCAATGATTAGCCTGAGAACATACATACATGTACGCTGTATGTTCATGTACAAGATACATACGTATGTACATACGTACACAGAACATTATGGTAAATTTGAAGCACAATTATTCCCCGTTATCGGTAATAATGCAGGAACTTGCTCCCATGTACGTACCAGATGCATGCATGCATGCACGCACACACACACACACACACACACACATACGAGGTGCTGAAACAGCCTCACTGCACTGACTCGTACCTGTGTGACGTTCGAGACTCGAAGGGATTTCACGGGAGCTTCAGAGACAGTGGACCCACCAGCTGACTGGAGTGGAGGGAAGGCCTCAGCATAGGTGGGAACTATGGGCTCATTGTGCGACTTGTTGCCATTCAAAACAACCTCGGAAGCCATTTTGTTGACACAGTAAACCGATTGTTCGATTATCAAAAACAGATAGGGTCTGCAATGCCTTCAAAGGAAAGAACAAAATAACATTGGAGATGATATCAATTTCTTACAACGGTTAAAGAATGCACATACGTACACACATGTACACATTCACAGTCAACACATTACAGTAAAATCTGGTTGACAAGAATCCCTGGGTGAACTAAAAATCCTTCTCACTAAGAGAATTCCTTGCTAAAAGTATCAATGATCATACATTGTACATACAGATTTGGTTGATGTAAGGAGTTCTTGTGAGGAAACATTTCTTGCTAAATGATCCTATATTGACTAGTTTCCACTGCACATTGTAGTGTGAGACTACATGAGGAAAGTCTGAAACTCTAAGCTCGAGCTATTATCAACATACATACTGTACAGTCAGCATACGAGTACAGTAGAGTCATGGAGTGAGCAGTATTAAAGGACTGAAGATACGTCCATGTCGCTGAGGGGCTGCTGATAAGGGCTAAAGTTACACGTCGTAGGGTTCTCAAAATCATGTCTGCAGGGTTCCAGATCGTAGTGATTAGGTTCCCAAAGACCCAATCAAAGGAGAAAAACAAAAGGGTAGCCATATTACAATTATTGTAACACAAAACACTACAAGAAGACACTGAAATGTACAATGAATTATGGGCCCTACCTCCTTCAAATGGATGACACTGCTCCAGTAAGACTGTCCGAGGGGAAAACACTATCTTATCGGGAAAGCCACCTTCAAATAGACCAGCGAAAAGGGCAGAAATCGGGTTCCTTGATCGAGTTCTGATTGTGGTGTGGTGGAACAAAAGCGTTACGTCATATGAATAAACGAATGCAATTGGTCAATCCAGTGCACGCGGGACGGCCATTTTTTCACGTTTATTACCGCCACCACCCTTATAAGTATCATCATAGCCAGCCTAAACCGCCTTAATTCTTGTGCGTGAACTAAGCTGAAGGTATGGCTACGTTAAACTGGACTTCACTATTATATTCACAACTATAGTATTGACTAAAGTATGAAAAAGATGAAAGTGATTAAATGTGATTAATTTCTAATTAAAGACTCGGCATTCGTTTTTGCCTATGGTTACTATTGTTCTCTTTGCTGATATATAGTATGGATATTAATCACTTTAGAATACTGGCCCCCAAGAACAGTCCCAGCCCATAATGTGGCCATTTGAATTCCAGACCAGGTAGTATGTACCAGGGGATGGCCCGCTGTCTTGGGCCTTCAGCTCTTCGCATGTGGACAACTCAACTGCAAGAAGAGATTAAGAGGGGTGCTATCAATATGGGTAGTTGAATGTAATCCCTAGCTAGTCCATCAAAATCACAACTATGGTAGATGTACATATGAATATGCTTTGTTGGGGTACATGCTTGTATGCAGTAAACCTGCATGCATGCTATTTAGTAAAAGCCAACTCCAATTTGCAGCCACCTCCTCTTCAAATTAACAGGACACTATATCTAATTCTCTGCCTTGTTTGAAATTCCTAGCATTGAGATGTACTTCCAACACTTTGAAATAGTTCAAGGCCATCATACACAGATTCATTAACTTACTACTGCATGTACCAGTCCCAGGGTCAATGGTGTCATATATGCTGTATGTATCAGTTTAGCTTTGACACTTTAAGTGGGACACTACACAACTTGTCAAGTGCAGCCATCATGTATTGACGGAGGATCAGTTGCTGCATTAATCTTTAGATGTTTTATAGATTTTTATGCGGCATGCAATCCATGCAGTTAACATTTACCATTGTATCCGGCTGATTTGCAAAACTCCATAGCCATTCCAGCTGGACTGAGTTGACTTTTCAGACTATTTTGTTTCTCCAGAGTCTCATAACCAGCAGCTACATGAATACACGTAGCATTATAATAATATATTCTAGACTACGTAGCACGATATGTATATAATGATTGGAGCAGTTAGACACATATTGCTATATAATAATTGTACTCATACAGTGGTACCTCTGAATAGAGGACATATTGAGACAGCTCCTGAACTATTAAATTTTGTTCTCTGTAAGGAGGTTGTCTTCAGATGGGGGAGCAAATGTTACTTAATTAAGAACTTTATGGAAGAATCATTTTGGGACCTCAAGCTGTGTCCTTTGTAGAGATGTTTATTGTACTGTGTCCTTTAATTATTTTGCATGTAGAGTCCACTATCTGAGGTCTCACTGTGATAGTATATATGCTTTGATAAGAATCTGATACTCTTATCATTACTATATACAGTAGTATACAGTATATCTTCTAATAGTATGCAGAAGTATTTATACCGGGTCCCTTTCTGTACAGTAATAATTTGCTTCTGTGCAGTATAACAATTTGCTTCTGTGCAGTATAACAATTTGCTTCTGTGCAGTAACAATTTGCTTCTATGCAGTATAACAATTTGCTTCTGTGCAGTAACAATTTGCTGTAGCAACAGTATACAGTCTGGCAAGCATGCGGATACCTAGTAGATCCTTTTTCCTTGCATACTATGATATCAATGGCATTTGGTGTGTATGCATGATACATATGGCAGTAATACACACTGAGTGTATGCATATATACATGTGCATATACATGCTGACCTTGGACCTTTGGGCATTCATTGTCTGCCAGAGTTTGCAGCTTTGTCAGCTCATCACTACTTAGCTCCAGACTACCGTGGATTGTATCCACACTGATAAAAGCGATGCCCACAAACAGGAAGAGTTGCCAATTGTTCATATTTGGTCTCTCACTTCGACTTCTAAAGGATTACAACAGAAGAGTGTATGAATCATAGAAGAATGCTAGTAAAGCTGATATCTGTTCTACTAATTTCTGTAGTGTCCCTTAGGACCCTATAATGTATCAACTCACTTTC
>CAUJGJ010000208.1:623573-633573 GCA_963170055.1 Halisarca cf. caerulea | reverse complement strand
TGCACAACCATGCATCACTTCGTGTTGGAAATACAATATATAATATACACAAACTCTAGTGTGCATGCATGCAGCTTGGTGATCTCAGCAGAGGCAGCAGTTTGCTCCTGTGTACTTCCTTGGGCTACAAAACTCAGACCAGATGACATAATGAAACATCGTATTGTACCACTTAGTCTAGTACTTCCATCTAATTTTACCATTTGAATCGGATCTGACTGCAAGAGTGAGAGGGTAGACCCCACTTGGAGCGAGTATGGATCACACTAGTGGCTTTACATAAACTAGATTGAAACAAGACTCATGACTGTTATACACTGTTTGACTTCGAATCACAGAAGTTTGACATGCTTGAGGTAAACTACAATACTGTTCTTATTTGGAATTGGTTTGAACAAGCTCATTCTGTTTTAAAACATGTACTATACTTGATGACTCCAGTATGCAGTCTGTACATTCATATGCTGGCTATATGTTCAGCTCACTGATGCATGGGGGAGCTATAATTACTGTAGCAGCCTGATGTTGATGGTAGAATGGCTACATATTATACTTGTTACTTAAAGGGGAAATTAAAATCATTATTAATAATAAACAGCATACAATCAGATCACAGTATCGATTCTTAATTACAAGCCAGCTAACTAATTATTATCAGTTGATGATCATGCAGTGCTTGTCCCTCACTGGTTACGATGGCAATCATGGTTGGATCTGGTGGTGGTTGTGCGAGTAATTTAGTTGCTCTGAATACAATGATTGCTGATCTAAGAAGGCTAGAAGTGAGCCTTTGACGAATCCAGGTAATCACCTTCTGGTATGTCCTCTTTTCATGGAATTCATGGCTGCCAGCTTCTTGTAGAAGATCAATGCTGTATGCAGGTCCCATTCCCCCAGTGGTTGAAAGGACCAGGTGTGTAAAAGAGCCTCTTATAATCTCCAGGATTTGCTGCTCGCACGCTCTCTTCAGCCTCGGAGTCTTAAGTTTCATCAGTGTTGTTGGTAAACTGCCTTATAAAGGGGAACCTAGCTGTGTGTGACTATGATGAACATTTTGGTCACGAGGTGAACCACAGAGGATGTTAAGTATGTAGCTCTTGTATCTGTGTACTGCTGTGGCAGCTTACAGTGCCAGAGCTGACCAGTGCCGTTGAGTACTATGATGTTCAAGTACACTTTAGTCTGTGCTCAGTGTCTATACCTGTGTACTGCTAACTGAGGGTTAGGACCGGGTATATAGTACACCTGTTTGTCTCAGTACCTTTGCCTTGTGTTATGACTGCCTTGGGGATATAGCCAGTGCCGGATCATGTTGATAAGACAGTTTGCAGCAGTTGGTCAAATAACGGCCATAAGAGGCCAAAATCGACATTAGGTATGCATGTATGTACAGCACAGTATATTGCCATGTTGCACCCTGGCTGAGCAGGAATGGGTCGGCTGCGCAAGCTCGAGTAGAGTACCTTCCCTTCCGCGGCCATTTTACATCATCAGAAACTGCAGGGATTGTCCCTTCCCTTGGCCTGCATAAAAAAATTTCTATGGAAACCAAAATGTCTGCCATGCACATTAGACAGTTTGTCATCGAACAGTTATCGCGTCTTGGAATAGTTGACCCTACTGATGAAGATATTGAAAGATTATCGAAAAGTATGTGCAACTTGAATGGTGTGCGATTGTGCTAAGTGTCATCGGTATTTATACATCCATTTTGCGTTCTCTTCCAGAATTAGCCCGCGCTCTTTCGGGAGAAGAATGCGCCAATAACAGCCCATCTATACTTGTGCTAAAGAGCCCCAATTCTGCGGTTTATAAGGTTTGTTCCTTTGAGTAGGTATCTGTGGTCATCACTATTAGCTGTACAACAATATCAAAACTCGGCACATCCCGATGGGTAGTAGGATTTGAGCCTGCGTACATATCTCTGTTTTCTCTGCTCTGGTGTTTCAAATAGGGGAAATTTGCTGCTAAGTTGGACTTCTGATAAAAGTAGTCGAAATTATTCCAGGGCTGCCTGTGATCTGAGTGTAGGCTCGCGAGACTAATCTGAGCGTTGTAATATCTATGGTGCAGTGTGGCTCTAGTGTAGGCTGAGTGCAGTGTGGCTAATGTAGGCTGAGTGCAGTGTGGCTAGTGTAGGCTGAGTACAGTGTGGCTAGTGTAGGTTGAGTGCAGTGTGGTTAGTGTAGGCTGAGTGCAGTGTGGCTAGTGTAGGCTGAGTGCAGTGTGGCTCTAGTGTAGGCTGAGTGCAGTGTGGCTAGTGTAGGTTGAGTGCAGTGTGGCTCTTGTGTAGGCTGAGTGCAGTGTGGCTAGTGTAGGCTGAGTGCAGTGTGGCTAGTGTAGGCTGAGTGTAGTGTGGCTAGTGTAGGTTGAGTGCAGTGTGGCTAGTGTAGGCTGAGTGCAGTGTGGCTAGTGTAGGCTGAGTGCAGTGTGGTTAGTGTAGGCTGAGTGCAGTGTGGCTAGTGTAGGCTGAGTGCAGTGTGGCTAGTGTAGGCTGAGTGCAGTGTGGCTAGTGTAGGCTGAGTGCGGTGTAGCTAGTGTAGGCTGAGTGCAGTGTGGCTCTAGTGTAGGCTGAGTGCAGTGTGGCTAGTGTAGTCTGAGTGTAGTGTGGCTAGTGTAGGTTGAGTGCAGTGTGGCTAGTGTAGGCTGAGTGTAGTGTGGCTAGTGTAGGTTGAGTGCAGTGTGGCTAGTGTAGGCTGAGTGCAGTGTGGCTAGTGTAGGCTGAGTGCAGTGTGGCTAGTGTAGGCTGAGTGCAGTGTGGTTAGTGTAGGCTGAGTGCAGTGTGGTTAGTGTAGGCTGAGTGCAGTGTGGCTAGTGTAGGCTGAGTGCAGTGTGGCTAGTGTAGGCTGAGTGCAGTGTGGCTAGTGTAGGCTGAGTGCAGTGTGGCTAGTGTAGGTTGAGTGCAGTGTGGCTAGTGTAGGCTGAGTGCAGTGTGGCTAGTGTAGGCTGAGTGCAGTGTGGCTAGTGTAGGTTGAGTGCAGTGTGGCTAGTGTAGGCTGAGTGCAGTGTGGCTAGTGTAGGCTGAGTGCAGTGTGGCTAGTGTAGGCTGAGTGCAGTGTGGTTAGTGTAGGCTGAGTGCAGTGTGGCTCTAGTGTAGGCTGAGTGCAGTGTGGCTAGTGTAGGCTGAGTGCAGTGTAGCTAGTGTAGGTTGAGTGCAGTGTGGCTAGTGTAGGTTGAGTGCAGTGTGGTTAGTGTAGGCTGAGTGCAGTGTGGCTAGTGTAGGCTGAGTGCAGTGTGGTTAGTGTAGGCTGAGTGCAGTGTGGCTAGTGTAGGTTGAGTGCAGTGTGGCTAGTGTAGGCTGAGTGCAGTGTAGCTAGTGTAGGTTGAGTGCAGTGTGGCTAGTGTAGGCTGAGTGCAGTGTAGCTAGTGTAGGCTGAGTGCAGTGTGGCTAGTGTAGGCTGAGTGCAGTGTGGTTAGTGTAGGCTGAGTGCAGTGTAGCTAGTGTAGGTTGAGTGCAGTGTGGCTAGTGTAGGTTGAGTGCTGTGTGGCTAGTGTAGGCTGAGTGCAGTGTAGCTAGTGTAGGCTGAGTGCAGTGTGGCTAGTGTAGGCTGAGTGCAGTGTGGCTAGTGTAGGCTGAGTGCAGTGTGGCTAGTGTAGGCTGAGTGCTGTGTGGCTCTAGTGTAGGCTGAGTGCAGTGTAGCTAGTGTAGGCTGAGTGCAGTGTGGTTAGTGTAGGCTGAGTGTAGTGTGGCTAGTGTAGGCTGAGTGCTGTGTGGCTCTAGTGTAGGCTGAGTGCAGTGTAGCTAGTGTAGGCTGAGTGCAGTGTGGCTAGTGTAGGTTGAGTGCAGTGTGGCTAGTGTAGGCTGAGTGCTGTGTGGCTAGTGTAGGCTGAGTGCAGTGTGGCTAGTGTAGGTTGAGTGCAGTGTGGCTAGTGTAGGCTGAGTGCAGTGTGGCTAGTGTAGGTTGAGTGCAGTGTGGCTAGTGTAGGGTGAGTGCAGTGTGGCTCTAGTGTAGGTTGAGTGCAGTGTGGTTAGTGTAGGCTGAGTGCAGTGTGGCTCTAGTGTAGGTTGAGTGCAGTGTGGCTAGTGTAGGCTGAGTGCAGTGTGGCTCTAGTGTAGGTTGAGTGCAGTGTGGCTAGTGTAGGCTGAGTGCAGTGTGGCTCTAGTGTAGGCTGAGTGCAGTGTGGCTAGTGTAGGTTGAGTGCAGTGTGGCTAGTGTAGGCTGAGTGCAGTGTGGCTCTAGTGTAGGCTGAGTGCAGTGTGGTTAGTGTAGGCTGAGTGCAGTGTGGTTAGTGTAGGCTGAGTGCAGTGTGGTTAGTGTAGGTTGAGTGCATTGTGGCTAGTGTAGGCTGAGTACAGTGTAGCTAGTGTAGGTTGAGTGCAGTGTGGCTAGTGTAGGCTGAGTGCAGTGTGGCTAGTGTAGGTTGAGTGCAGTGTGGTTAGTGTAGGCTGAGTGCAGTGTGGCTAGTGTAGGTTGAGTGCAGTGTGGCTAGTGTAGGTTGAGTGCAGTGTGGCTAGTGTAGGCTGAGTGCAGTGTGGCTCTAGTGTAGGCTGAGTGCAGTGTGGTTAGTGTAGGCTGAGTGCAGTGTGGCTCTAGTGTAGGCTGAGTGCAGTGTAGCTAGTGTAGGTTGAGTGCAGTGTGGTTAGTGTAGGTTGAGTGCATTGTGGCTAGTGTAGGGTGAGTGCAGTGTGGCTAGTGTAGGCTGAGTGCAGTGTGGCTCTAGTGTAGGTTGAGTGCAGTGTGGCTAGTGTAGGCTGAGTGCAGTGTGGCTAGTGTAGGCTGAGTGCAGTGTGGCTAGTGTAGGCTGAGTGCAGTGTGGCTAGTGTAGGCTGAGGGCAGTGTGGCTAGTGTAGGCTGAGTGCAGTGTGGCTAGTGTAGGCTGAGTGCAGTGTGGCTAGTGTAGGCTGAGGGCAGTGTGGCTAGTGTAGGCTGAGTGCAGTGTGGCTAGTGTAGGCTGAGTGCAGTGTGGCTAGTGTAGGCTGAGTGCAGTGTGGCTAGTGTAGGTTGAGTGCAGTGTGGTTAGTGTAGGCTGAGTGCAGTGTGGCTAGTGTAGGTTGAGTGCAGTGTGGTTAGTGTAGGCTGAGTGCAGTGTGGTTAGTGTAGACTGACTATTGTAAAAAAATTTTCGATGAATTTTTTATATTGTTCATTTCTTCTGTAGACCTATCCCATGTCTCAGCGGCACAGTGGTAGTCCTGTAACCTTGGTTACGCCATCCCCTGTCCCTCGTACAGTCACTCGTCCTCACTCATGTCCTTCTAGTGATGTTTCAGACACTTCAATGCTGTCCACACCTTCTCTGATGACCCCTTCCACTACACTGGAGGGCTCCTCATTGAGGAAGAGGAAAGTGTGTCGAATGAACACATCACAGCACTTACATAGTGCAGAGACATCAGGTGTGTGTGTGTGTGTGTGTGTGTGTGTGTGTGTGTGTGTGTGTGTGTGTGTGTGTGTGTGTGTGTGTGTGTGTGTGTGTGTGTGTGTGTGTGTGTGTGTGTGTGTGTGTGTGTGTGTGTGTGTGTGTGTGTGTGTGTGTGCAGAGGTAGAAATAGCGTTTGACCTTTGTTAGAACAAATGGCTGACCCAGACCTATATTGGTGGGACATTTCTAAAGTGGGTCAGCTATTTATGCTCATCAGTGATTTTGTATCATACGTACGTACAATGGAATCTCTAACACTGAACCATGTCATTGACACAACAAATTGGCACTTGACTGTAATAGCCAAGTATCAGAGGCTCAGGTCTCAGTTTCAGTAGTTACAAGGATTTTATATATGCACAGAGAAGTGTTGGACAGTCAAATGGCTGACCCAACTTGATTTTGTCAGCCATATTCATGTTTGTTCAGAAAATGGCAGATGGCAGACTGCTATTTCTAGCCCTGTGTGTGTGTGTGTGTGTGTGTGTGTGTGTGTGTGTGTGTGTGTGCGTGCGTGTGTGCGTGCGTGCGGGTGTGCGGGCGTTTGTGTGTGTGTGTGTGTGTGTATGTGTGTGTGTGTGTGTGTGTGTGTGTGTGTGTGTGTGTGTGTGTGTGTGTGTGTGTGTGTGTGTGTATCACATGTGTATACATACGTATACTCCTTAGGTTATCATATACTGTACATTTATTGTGTTTGTTACCACTTGTACATATATACGTATGTAGCTGTTTCTGGAACCAGTCAAGATGAAAATCAGCATCCACTCACTGGGGGATATGTTGATTATAAGACCTCTTCAACTGCAAAATCATGTGAGGACCTCACACAGCTTGTCTTGGTACTATCTGAATGTACTCCTATGCACTGCATTGTATCATGAGGATGTGTACAGTTCATACGTACGTATGAGTATAGCAATGTGCAGAATTGTAGACACCGTGGAACCTCAGAATAAAGGACTCATAACATCTGCCTCTTTTGTCCTTTGTAAGGAGGTAGCCCCTCCCTTGGTAGGTTCAAAATGTAGTGCAACTATAGGGAATATATGTTTGGGACCTCAAGCTGTGTCCTTTGTAGAAAGGTTATCCTTTGTGTGGAATACCCATTATCAGAGGTTCTGCTGTACTCCATACTTCGTAACCTATGGTATGTACATAATATGTATGTATGTAGCTATTTATGTTGGCTCCTCCTTTACATACTTTTTGCGGAACTTGGATGTTTCTGTGTGTGTCACGATGCAACACCAACATGCCAGTACACGTACATATGGTACTTCATACGTACCTACTGTTGATTGTGGTCTTTTGCAGTTATTCGACCTCAGACAAGTCAAAGGTTGAAGTGTGACCCAGTAAACAGGTGAGGAGACCATGTACGTATGTAAGTACTGCACATTAGTACACACTCCACACAATAGGGGATTCCTGTACTCCACACACTAGAGGTTGCCTTACCCCTTGACTTAACGCCAGCAGTATCTTCTACTAACCACATGAGAAGTACCCTGAACTGTGTTCAGCATTCTTTGAGTATACATACCGTATAACGGGAAAGTTTCACGGAGTAAAACTTTCGCGAATTCCTAGATTTCATGATTTTCGCGAAAAAACTTTCGCGAATCACTGCATTTCATAGATAGATGTATAGAACAGTGCTAGCATTCGCAAAATAAAGTTTCGCAAATGCTGCCAACTTCACGAAATTCGCGAAACTTTATCTCCACAAAACTTTCCCAGTATACGGTACCCTGCGGAGAACATAAAATGCACGAAGCAAGATTCTTGAAAGGGAGGGGGGTGGGGATTACACATAGGTGAACCTTGCCAACCACAGCAATCTAGCGTATCCGAAGATGATCAAAAGGATAAGCCTAGAGCACCCTTCCTCCCCTCCCTACTCCTGCTGCATATTCAACCCTGATCAGTTTTTTACGAATAGTAATGTTAGTAATATGTATAATAGAATTATATGAAAATCAGACCATATATTGACACAGACAATATTGCCTCATTGAGGTTTGGTTGAAACTTAAAGAGTGTCCTTCAGTCAGTCAGAATGACCTGAGTTGGAGCCAATTTATGGCAGAACAGTGTGATGACCCTGATCCTCTGATTGCTCGAATATATGAGAGGAAAAAGCTGAAAGTGAACCACCTTCTGATCAACTCAGTTGTATCCAGACTAGGATGCCCTGTTGGTGTTGCTGTGCAGGTTATGTTTGGTCTGCATTTACTGCAGGTATCACAGGTACAAGGAGCATTGGGACAGCTGTCCTGTGCCTGGGGACAGTGTGCACAAAGAATTGAGATGGAGAGTGAGGGTGAGTGCTTGCATGGTGTGTCTATGTACATACGTGTATATACTCACTGCAGTGGAAACCCCTAATAATGAACAACATGGGAATTGTATGATTTGAGCTGCTTTTATTCTTTGCAGTTACGTACATAGTTTTAATGTATGTATGTGAGTACGTATGTACGTACGTACGTACGTATATATGTGTGCATATATGTATGCGTATATGTGCACTTGCTGTGTGCCTACATCAGTGTTTCAGGAAAAAAAAATTCAAGAGGGGGTATGGTTGTTAGAAATGGGGGTTGGGGAGCAACCAGCAGCCATATTGTGAGTAAAATATTAGCAACACAGATTTTTAAGTGAGCCAAAATGTGTTATCCCTTAAAGAAATCCTCTGCAGTGAAACATACCACTTGTATTGAAAGACCACCTGTTTACAGAGACCACTGTAGGCTGCTCCGTGGGTCACTTCAATGATACTAATGCACCTCTTTATAAGGACCACCTGTCTACAAAGACCATCATCACTGGGTCCCTTGAGTGGTTGTGTTTGTACATATTGGAAATGAAGAGTCTCATATCTCATGAATGTTGTTTGTATGTGGCATTGCTGCAGGAAAAAATGTTGGCAGTTCAGAAAGATGATCTTGTAGTAGCTGGAGCCAGGGAGCCTGTGAAGGTTAACAACTATGTTGTTCCAACATCGAAGAAGAGGCAGGAGTTGAGGTGGGAGATCAGGACAAGCATGGCACACAAGGAAGAACTAGTTCTTTGACTGTGAATAAGAATTACTCAACTACCATGAAAGCTATTGATAGGGGTTGAACTCATTAACTTTTATTTGTGTACGTACGTATGTATCTCAGTTGAATCTCTCACCAGTATCTTTCTCTCTTAACTCACCAGCTGTTAGCCTCTATCATCTCACCAGCTGTCGACCTCTTTCATCTCACCATTTGTAGATAGGTACATAGGCTGCTGATGTAATGCCCATGGTCTTGGATTTTCCTGCATGAAATGTTCCAGTGTACTGTACAATGTATTATGTAACCAAGTTAATCATGGAGTATGGTAGTACTCGATGTATAGGGATGACACGGAGAAAACATGGCGGAATTGGGATTTGCACTTATGTAATGATACTAAAAACACACTTCCAGTACTCCGAAAACTGGTTGTGTCATATTTTCGCCAACTTTTAAGTAGGATTATATATAACATTACACATTACAATTACATGGTTACACATGCTGTTGATATTATACACAAATTTATTACAGGTCATTGAGTTGGCTTTTTATTAATTATTCTTTCTCTTTCCCTCCCTGTGTATGTGTGTGTGTATGTGTGTGTGTGTGTGTGTGTGTGTGTGTGTGTGTGTGTGTGTGTGTGTGTGTGTGTGTGTGTGTGTGTGTGTGTGTGTGTGTGTGTTGGCTCTATACTATCCAATAAAGGATAATATTATGCCCTTAGGAAGTGTGTTGCATTTATATGCAAGTAAAAATATGAGTTAGCCATTTTCAATTCCAGCAGCCCCTTTGTACATGACTGTGTATTTACAGGGGCATAGCCAGAAGAAAAAAAGGGGATTTCTGAAAAGCCATGATCATGGGCACACACTGTATCCTGGACACATTGTACTATATGTAGCCATTATAGCATGTCTATGGCGTCAACACTGTGGCATGCACGGATCACCCCTGTATACATTGTCAAGTAAACATAATAGTAATATGTGCTTGTGTCAAACAAGCTATATAAAAATGATTTAAAACGTTAACAATGCAAAATATGCATGAATGTAGTGTTCACAGTATTTTATTGTCATATGCTCTGCAAAGCCATGTGTGCAGGACAGGTACATGTAGGTGACAATTGGAGTTAGTGTTGGGATTAATTGCATTTAATTTAGTAGTTAGTACACATATATAGCTTCAGATTGATGAGGGGGTTTTCCTGGCAACCAGGAAACAATGGTAGCTATGCCCCTGTATTCATGGGTATCAATGTCCGGATTATATTGCAATATTATAATTGCTGTTGAGAAGAAAGCACTATCATTATGTACATCAAGGTATTATGATCAGTTGTGCAATTTTCAATTTGGATTGACAGAGTTCTGCAGGGACTTCTTGGGCAATCTGTAACATTTCCCTACTGGTTAGCCTTAAACCACTGGAATCCAGTGTGTGCACTCATTTGCACAAAAGGTCAACCCAAACCATCTAGTACTTATACAGATCCTATAAGCAGTCTTATTGCAAATTTAGCCTGCATGCACCAACTGACACCGTTTCTGGATTGGTCAAGATTGTTGCGTTAGACAGTAATGTGT
>CAUJGJ010000208.1:611073-616073 GCA_963170055.1 Halisarca cf. caerulea | reverse complement strand
GGAGCAAAGATGTCACAACAGGTGACATCCCATGCAAGTGCATGGCCAGATTGCCATGGGGTGACAGACACCCCATCCACCCTTTTGCCATCAGACCTACAAATGCCTGGTGGTTCCAATATCGATGGCACATCGATAGAGGCAAGGGACCTTTTGATAAGGTCATTGAGGTGAGTATGCCTAGGGTGGCGACCAGCACTTCTCCTACAGTGAAGACCGTGGGTACCTGATGAGTCAACATGATCACCGCATAGAACGCATTGATGGGGTGTACATAGACGGGTACCCAACCGGAGTCCGACCGCAATCCTCACTGTTTCATCATCCATCCTCAAACCAAGAGACGACACTGGAGGGGCACTGAGCCAAGCTCCAGACTCCTGTCGCTGAGAGGCAAGCAGGCGACCCTTGGAAATGTCATCGGCTGAGGAGAAAAGGGATGAAACTGTAGCCTCAATGTGCGGAGTGTCCCAGGCCCTCTGCTTTGATGCATCAACACCAGTTGGGGCTTCGGAGGCATGACCCTGGGACCATGCAACCAGAGCATCATCTTTGGAAGGGCAGATAGCATTGGTCAAGGATGAGGGCAAGATCCTTTGTGCAATCAAGGAAGAGCCAGCAGCTGATGCCAAAAATGCAGATGAAGCCAGCATGGCAAACTTCCTGATACCAAGCCCACCTGCCCGAATAGGAAGTGAAGCTTGAGACCAACTCTTATCACTCAAGGACACATTACAAATAGCCTCCAGAAGAGATCTCTGAAGACAGTCCAGATCAAGCAAGACGGAGGATGAAAAACACGGTGCTGTACGAAGAATGTACAGGATCTTTGGGAGGGCTATGGCGTTCCTCAAAAGGCAAAGGGCATCATGAGCATGGAGCAGCTTGAGCCTTTCACCTAGGAGTTCCAAGGATCTCTTCTTGGAGTTGAGCACCGCCTCAATACCCTCAAGGCTGCCAATTGGAGAGCCCAATAGGCAGGCCTCAGATGGGTTAACACACTGTAGGTGAGGGGAGAAACTAAGCATAGACTGCTTTGTGTCTTCATCCACACAGATAACCTCACACTTGCGGTGATTAAGGACAAGACCAAGATCTTCTGCTGCCTGCTCGATCTGATACAGATCCTCTACCACATCTTTGAGGTCACCGCCCATGGTACCGTCATCCAAGTAAAAGAGCTTAAACTCTGACTTCAAGGACCTCACTAGCTGATGGATAGAGAGACTGAACAACAGGGGACCAAGAGGGTCCCCCTGTTGCACCCCTTCTGCAGACTCAATTATGTGAGGCCCAAAAAACAGGAATGATGGGTCAGCATACGCAGACTGCACCAGGTGGTATAAACCAGGTACCTCACTTAACACAGATTGAAACATCTTGTCTCTTCTTATGCAATTAAAGGCATTGCAAAAATCAACCTTGAGGATCATTTGGCCTGGTTGGAGGTTGTGCAGGTAAGCACGGGCAGCATGGACTGCGGCTTCAGCTCCCATAGGTGTCCCGTAACCGAGCTGGAGTGGGGCAAGGAAGGCCCCCATCTCCTGTCGTACAGAGAGGCTAGCACACTTGGCCACCAGCCTACGTAGGGTGCAACCTATGGCAATTGGCCTGATGCCACCACTGCTCTTATTCAGAGCCACCAAGGATGCCCCAAAGAAATAAGGCCTTGCTTCAACTGCTTGTAAATATATATATATATATATATATATATATATATATTTACAATACTAAATTAAATTTATGTGACTATAGACACTCTACTACATACTAGTAACATTATTCATTGATATGTAAAAAGACACTATAAAGAAGTTTGCAAGTGCGTGCATGGGTCGATGCATGTAGTGGCCATGGGTACACACGTGTAATATGCGTGCACGTGGTCATGTAGGTGCAGAATCTAACGAATCTCATGCACCGTTTCCTCCATGCATTCATTTTAGGACGTCAATCAGTAACGCATCGTGACGCGCGCGCGCGTGGTCCAGAGCGCGCATGGTCCAGAGTCTGATCGAAGGAAACGCACGGGTTGGAGTTTCTATTAAATTTAGGATATGCTGTTTCTCGAGGATTGCGTGGCCTACACGGACAAGACATATGCATGTGTACACAGGAGATGTCTTGAACCCAAAAGCCGACGTTCCAATTGACATAGCTGTCGGTAAGTTTGGCAAAGAAATCGAAGCTATATTATCTATAGAGCCATGACTTCCTAAGTGTACGTGTACATGTACGTATAGCATCTGCGGTCAAATTGTCATCCCACAGTGGTAATATTTTATTCTTTCTGCCTTGTGTGGTGAAATATAGTTGTAGGTAACTCTTGGGTTGTAGGCCATGTCTGAAACGAGTGAAGATCAAGCCCCTAACAAGTGTAGCCTGTTTGAAGGAGTGGTACTTACCAGCGTGGTGGTGGTTGTCATTGGATTGTTCTCCATTCCAACAGTAGTATACCTCTCAAATCGTAAAGAGGCCAGTTTGGACTGGAAGTCCCTAGTCTTTGGTCTCTACCCTGCAATAGCAGGGAACAATACAGTAACTCAACTGGTGAGTGTATATGGGACCTGGTGTAATTGTACAAGTGATTAAATTTATTATTATAGTCTAAGAGTGAGATCTGCTTTGTCTGACTTCAATATTGCTTCTGAAACCTGTCGAACAAACCAATGACTAGGGAATTTGTGCATGTTGTTCTAATGGATATAATTTCATTAAGTGACTGACAAGGGATGCATAGTGGGATATTAAATAAACTTGTCAATGAGGTTTGGAAACAATTGCAAATATGGTGCAACTGGTTTATAGAGAGTCTATAGATTCTGGTAAGCTTTAGTACAAACGTATAACTGCTGCAGCGTAAGGACTTCAAAGCAGCAATATTTTGAATTAATAATTTATTTGTCAATGATTCAAATTCAGAATCACTAGTGTTACATGATAGTCATGTGATCATCTACACCCCCCCCGAAACTTTCTTCTATAATTTAATGATCACCACACACTGCATAACTGTACTGAATACATCTCCACACAACCAATACACAGACTGTATAGTGTCTTAGACTAATAAACCCAATATATATCAGATCCTGTATACTTTTAATAGTAATACGTAATGTAAAAATGTATTCTGGTTCATATTAATTTCATTTATTAATAATATCATGATATGATGTATTTAAAAACCTATGTACGTGTACATACACTGTTGGTTTTTCAAATAATATTATATATCTATACACTGTCAGTTGGCTTTTTTTATCGGAGTCCATGTTTGAGGAGTATACTTGAATGGTTATATACTAAGTCTTAGAGTATGTGCTGATGACAGCTACCAGTGTTTGCATTGTGCATGTTACTTTATGCAAAAAACTCCCCTCAGTGGTCTTGAAGCTGACTTCAGCAGTCTTGTGCACCTTGTGTGCCCTGACACATGTTTTGTCCTGAAATTAGAATGAGATAGTGTCTTAGGAATTCCAGTTACAATGAGATCATGCAATATGACAACCAGGTTCTTATAGTGAACCTACTTTAGATTTCTTACTAGGTGTGAACAAAGTTCAGAACCTCACTAAAAGGAACACTATATTAATTTAATATAGAAATTAAATTGCGCTGACGCTTCCACTTTAATTTGACTTACTGCTGCTTATGAAGCTGCTGTGACAATGTATGCTATGTCTAACTGACAGCATTTTGCGTTGCCGTATTCTCTGTGGACAGATTCTGCCACAAAGTCGAGTTTTGCTCACAAAACAACAGCACGGAGTAAAAGACGGGGAGCCATGATCTTTTGGTACGATCGAACACATGCTAACAACTGTTTCAAATGGACCAGGTACAATTCTCGCCGTGATTGAATATGCAATCTGGGCCATAATGTCTTAGTGATTTACACGCCGAAATGCGTGGACGCCCAGATCAGACTCCCTGCCGATGGAATTAGTTAACCTCACTAAACCGCTTAATAATTGGTACCTGGCCCAGAGAGCCATGCAGGAGAACCTTACCCATGTAGTAGAAAAGGCAGCAGGTTGTCAGCTGTATGTACGTACGAGGTGTGGTGTAGCAATCAAATTGCATGTTCCCTTATTTTAATTCTTAGGCTACTATATTCACAATGTACTGTACTCCTATGATACTTCATTGTATTTTGTGGATAATTTATGTGATGGCATTTAATTATTATTAATAAAAATATTATATAATTATGTAATATAGTTATAACATTGTTTTTATTACTTATAGCTTATCATATTGGTTGTGTATTGCATGGTTCCCAATCTGATTAGTAAATTCTTGCTGGAAGTCATATATTATATTTTTGCCTAAGATGTCCGAGGACTCCTTAGCCAACTGTTCAGCACTCACCACAAGCAATCTATGCTACAAGCACATACAGCGCATGCTACAACGGGCAAAAGGTGAAGAAACTGCAAATTCTTCAGCACCAATTTACGTGACGAGTTTAGTGGATGGATCTGTAATATCGCAATATCAGAGCATTATTAACAACACCTTAAGCCCTCAGTGTAGGGACCACGGACTTCCCCTTTACTGTAGGTATCTATACTCTCCATGTACTGAAGAGAGTGAGGAGTTTGCTCTGACAAGGGAGGAATGTAATGTCCTCACGAATGACATCTGTGTGGGAGAATTTCGTCGGCTGAAACAAATATTAACAATTTTCAAGCTGGAGTATTTACCATTGATCCCAACCTGCAATGAACTTCAGGTGAGTACCGTTGCATGTATTACTCATGCACAGGACTACAGTAACTATAATAAGGATACCATTGGGACCACAGAAAGTAGTGGGACCTGTGTATAATGCGGACACCTTGGGGCTCACCAAAAGTGTCCTGATTACAAATCAAGGTGTCTTGATTTTATGGGGTTGCCCCAATATGTTATTCATATAGAGGTGTATGTCATTGGAATTTGGAACCACAACCTAATGTCCAGTTTACGCAGCTATAGTTGTCCAAATTTTTGAA
>CAUJGJ010000208.1:596073-606073 GCA_963170055.1 Halisarca cf. caerulea | reverse complement strand
AGCCATTTATGAAATAGCAACTGTCCCAGGGTGTCTAACCACTTTCAAATTGTTGCCACAATATGTTGCATATAGTGTATGGTCAATGTTATAGCACAAAATTGCCAGCAACATTTAACCAGCAACATGTTGCCTATCCCAAATGTTGCCTCGTGCATACCCTTATATACGCTTCGATGATCAGACGTGCTCACTACCAGTTGCCTAGTTGCCTAGAATTATAATAGTCTATGCACAAATTTTAGGCAATTGGCAGTGAGCATGCATGTCTAATCATCGAAGCGTAACTCAGACAAGGACCATTTCCCTCCAAAGTGCACCATATTTTGCCTTAAGGAGGACATGTACAAATAGTTATCCAATATTTCGCGGCTGCGACAGCACTCTAGATCTGTGTAGAGTTAGGGTGGTTTGGTTCCAATTCTAATCATTATTATGTCTTCGTGCGCCGAATTTAGTTGTTATTCAGGAGGGAAACACTCGCTGTATTCTCAGCGGATAAAGAGCGCTTTTGCTCAAAACTTGAGTATGCTATAACCTTAGGCTAATTATGTACCTAATACCTGCACGTTTTCTAGCTGGTTTCTTTGCCGAAGAAAGAATTGCGAGCTAGTGTCTGAATTATGTCGAAAAAGACCGAATAGTGAAGAAGTTCTATCACCTGGCCCTCCTCTTTCTCTGTATGTCGACTTACCTGGCCTCAGAGCTTCTGAAGTACCTCAAGCTACAATTCCACCACAAGTGATAGTCACTTCCTCCAGACCTGATCTTGTAGTTATCCAGGACGGTAAGATACGTATGCTGGAGCTTACAGTTTGTGGAAACACCTCGGAAGCCCTAAAAGCAGCCAACACCCGAAAGTCCAGAAAACTAGACTACCTCCACCTTGTATCTGACCTGCAAAATAAAGGCTGGGAAGTTGATTACCAGACAACTGAGATCGGAGCCCTTGGTCACCATCTCCCCTCTGCCCCTGCAAGCCTGTCCACCAAGTGGCCCAAGTTATGTCCACTAACCTGGAAAAAGATCCTAGTTGACGCCTCAACCATTGCCATCAACTGCTCCCAATCCATCTTTCTTTCTAGGTCCACCTCTCCATGGCCAACGAACAAAGCCCTACTAACCTAACTATTAATATTCATTAGTATGTATGTTTAAGCATTGATTATAACTAATGTCTGCTAGCTTGTTTTATGTCATTAACAAATATGTAACCGTTCTGCAGCTGTATCATCCATTAGCCAGTCACTAATTTACTTTTCTTAGAGCACTACCACTCTTGCCAGGACAAAAACTTGAAGTATTCCACCGTTGTGTGATGTCTTCCTCCGTTTTTTGTATCCTGTGTCCGAGACCACATACATTCATGCTGCCATTGTACTACATTATGTGCTATTTGGAAATTTCACCCGTCTATTCGGTCAGTCCCTGAAATGGTCGAGAGCTCATAGTTTGGCGTGTGCAAGTCTTGTTTAGTCAGCAAATGTAGCTTATGAAGACAAATCTTCTGGTACCAGATTTATTGACTTGTGCCTTGCGGTTGTGGAGAAATGAGCGCCTGAATTTTGATGTGGTGTTGATGTCGAACTTTGCTTTGATGTCCGACTCGGTCTTTTTATCCTGATTGTTGTTCTTGATTTCAATAATAAATATTATATGTGTCACTGAACAAAAAATTGCAACCAATGGTGTGCCATGGTCGGTGTACCTTTCAGCCATATCGATGCTCACCCTTTCCTCCATTCCCGGCCGGTATGGGCACATGGCCAAAGTTAGCAGACCGCTCAGTATGGGCACATGGCAATACGCGGAAGGGAGGGAAAAAAAGCGAAAAAGGCCAACGCTGACCGGCGCCGAACCGGGGGCTTGTGCGTGGGAGTCGAGCGCGCCGGCCGCTGCACCGCCGATTCGACCCCGGGATGCCCTTTCTTGGTTTCCGTTTTATGTTTTGCGTTCTGAGGACTTCCGTCAGTATTATAGTCTAACGAATTTGCAGAACGTCAATTAACGCCTACGCAAGCGCGCACTCGCGCTGCGAGTCCAGAGTCCGAGGCTGAAGGTAACGCACGGGCTGGAGTTTCAAGTAAGGATGTACTGTTTCTCGAGGATGGCGTGGCTTGCATGGACAAGACTACAGGAGATGAAATAGTTGATCAAGTGTACCATATATCCGTCTCGAATTAACTTAGAAGCCGTTCCAAGAATTATATTGTAGCTGTTGGACCATATATGGTTTGACAAAGAGGGTATATAAGCCTTGAAAATTGATATTTACCCAGGACTTCCTGTAAATGCACGTGCATAGCGTCTGCGGGCTAACTGTTATCCCACAGGGATAAATATTTTATTCTAAGACTTTCTATTTTGTGTGATGAAAATTGAATTATAATTACAGGAAAACTCCTAGGTTGTAAACCATGTCTGAAACGAGTGAAAATCAAGTCCCTGACAAGTGTAGCTTGTTTGAAGGAGTGCTTTTTACCAGCGTGGTGGTGGTTGTCATTGGATTGTTCTCCATTCCAACAGTAGTGTACTTCACAAATCGTAATGAGGCCAGTTTGGACTGGAAGTCCCTAGTCTTTGGTCTATATCCTACGGTAGTAGGAAACGATACTCAACCGGTGAGTGTACAATTATAGGACCTGGTGTAATTTTACAAGCGCTTATATTGTACCTGGTATAGTAAGAATTTCTTCATCTGACCTCACTTGTTTCTAGAAGCATGATAGCATTGAACAAGTCATTGTCAAGTATTAGATAGACAAGGCTGGAGGAACCATGAGGGCTGGTAGGGCCATTGCAGCCCTTAGCTACCATTTTTCATATATTATACCAAACCTCAAAACACATTGTCAGAGCTTTATAGACTACCATCATGAATGGGAGGATATTGCAAACATAGGCCAGGCTGGGATACCCCACCACCTTTGTATAGCTTAATTCCTCCGGTCCTGATAGACTGGGGAATTTGTACCCATCGAATAATATTATGTATTCTAAATTAATCACAAAGTGACTACCAAACTATGGTGGGATGAACAGGGTTTTGGATATTATTACATAGTGTCAAATAGACCCAACCTATCAATTCTGTATACATTTAATTTGTACTTAGTCTAATGTATGTAAACATGACATTGTCTTCCAGTTTATATTTTAATTTTATTGCAAATTAATACCTATGTACATGTGTACTGCATACATATACACACAGTTTTTTTGTCTGAGTCCATGTTTGAGGAGTATACGTACTTGCCAATGGATAGTTTTCAATTTTTCTCAGTTTCCTGACTTCGAGTATGACATTGCATGTGCTAATATATGACAACTAGTAACTGTTGTTTAAGGCAAAAAATCAGGGGCCTGTGGTCTTGAAGCCAACTCGAGCAGTCTTCAACATACCCTAACACATGTTTTGTCCTAAATTGTGAATGAGATAATGTCTGACTCAGGGTAATTCCAGTATTGTAAGGTTGCAATGAGATAATGCAAAATGACAACATCATCTAGTGAACCAACTACTGCATGTATGGCTCACTAAGATCAATGACATACGAATACTGTAGAAAGGGGTAGCGAATTGTGAGCTGTATGCACATACATACTAGGTGTGGTGTGTCATGCAGTGAAATTGCATGTTCCCTTATTTTAATTCCACTATAATTGTCCAGAACTTGTGCATTTTGTATAGCTAATAACTGATCATGAAGCATTCATTGTGCAATATAAGATTTCTAGCATATCATGTTCCCAATCTGAGTACAGTTGGCAATCACATAGGATTTTATTGTTTTTGCCTAAGATGTCCGAGGACTCCTTAGCCAACTGTTCAGCACTCACCACAAGCAATCTATGCTACAAGCACATACAGCGCATGCTACAACGGGCAAAAGGTGAAGAAACTGCAATTTCTTCAGCACCAATTTTCGTGAGGAGTTTAGTGGATGGATCTGTAATATCACAATATCAGGGCTTAATTAACAGCACCCTCACCTCTCAGTGTAGGGACCACGGACTTCCCCTTTACTGTAGGTATCTATACTCTCCATGTACTGAAGAGAGTGAGGAGTTTGCTCTGACAAGGGAGGAATGTAATGTCCTCACGAATGACATCTGTGTTGGAGAATTTCGTCGGCTGAAACAAATATTAACAATTTTCAAGCTGGTCCAGGAGTATTTGCCATTGATCCCAACCTGCAATGAACTTCAGGTGAGTATACAGTTGTGTGTATTACTCATACATAGGACCAAAGTAATAAGGATACCATTGGGACCACAGAAAGCTGCACTGTACATAGGTGTCCTTATTTTGGAGGGTTTAAGTGTACACATGCTAAATGTAACTGCCGTCCTCTAAACTGATTGAACCATTTCTTTGGTCCCGGCCAATGGTGTTCAGTTTAGAGAGATTTTACTCGTGGATATCATGGATTAGAAAATGTGTGAAAATTTGAAGCCTACCAAAATTTAGGTAAAGTGCTTGTACAATGACCAAAATGGCTGTCAAAAAACAGGAGTTGCTGAGAAGCACATCCGTGCCTTTGCTCATTTGTTTAATGTCTTTCATCCGGGAACATAGGAAGTTTATATCAAAGACTATTAAAAGAAGGCACTGGGATTAAGGGGGATCTGCTAAAAACAAAAACTGTAAAAATTGGTAAAAGTGGCACAAAGTTTCATCACGTGAAAGTTTGTATGCGTCTGTTATATTAAGAATGATGATGTGCGTGCTTACTAATTTGCACACTTTCATTTATCTGTAATGACTGTTATATATATATCTTTACAGTCTGGTGGAATTAATCACACTGATGTTACTATCACTGGGAGATTTAACCGCACCACAGCAGAAGTTGTGTGTCATCCTGATTATGTGAAGATTGGTGAATTGTGCCTTTTCAGCTGCAGCCGCCCCATAGACCTACCTGCTGTTCCTGGAATAAATTATGCACCAAATGACCTGTTTCAGTGCTTCTTCTTGAGCATTGTTGTCATCTTTTCTACAATCTTCATTGTGCTCTCCATTTTGAAGAGAAAGGAGATGTAAGCCATTGCATACTACTAGTATAAATTATATCCTCTCCAATGACATATTTTTTGTGGATATAGACTCTGAGGTTTTTTCATTTCATATTTAGCTATAGAGTGCTTATGGTGTGGTGTATGCATGTACGTGTGTGCACTGTGTGTGTGTGTGTGTGTACATGTGTGTGTGTGTGTGTGTGTGTGTGTGTGTGTGTGTGTGTGTGTGTACATGTGTGTGTGTGTGTGTGTGTGTGTGTGTGTGTGTGTGTGTGTGTGTGTGTGTGTGTGTGTGTGTGGTGTATGAGTGTGTATGTGTGTGTGTGTGTGTGTGTGTGTGTGTGTGTGTGTGTGTGTGTTTGTGTGTTGTGTGGTGTATGATTGTGTATGTGTGTGTGTGTGTGTGTGTGTGTGTGTGTGTGTGTGTGTGTGTGTGTGTGTGTTGTATGTTATGATTGAAGCAACTGTTTAATACATGACACCCTCAGAGTTTGTTGATTCTGTAGCATGTATAGTCAATCTAATATTGGGTTCTCATGTATGGTGGAATCTGGTTTATCCAACGACATCTGTTCCTCATAAATGTTTCAGATAAACTCGGTGTTGGATAGATTGGGTAACATTGTGAACAGTTTAGTGATGGGAATTACACCAGAGCATTGGATAAATGAGGTGTCTGGACAAAATTTAACCACTGTCAGATAAGTCAGATGTGACTGTGGAATTCTATGTGTAGTAGTCACTGTCTGTTATTCTGAACTGATGCACATGTATATACAGTTACATCTGATTCTGAATCAGTATACATGTAACTGCTTTCAACTTTTTTGCTGTTCGCTTCCATGAAATTGAATGTGAAATATCTTAATTTTGCACTATTTATCTTATAGACTGAAATTCCCCACCATTCTTCTGTTCTACTCCAATTTATTCCAAATGCTTGGAGGTTAGTGATCCACTGTGTGCTTGTCTGTGTGTGTGTATGCATGTGTGAACAAATTTGTGCTTTGTGCTTTGTGTGTGTGTGTGTGTGTGTGTGTGTGTGTGTGTGTGTGTGTGTGTAATTGTACATAATTTGTTCGTGTGTAAGAGTACATGCATGAGCACATGTGCGGGTATTGTATGTGCAGGGGTGTAAACTAACTTTTTCCTTTATACTAGCCACCTGGACTAGTGACACCTAAAAGATACCAGCCCAAGTATTTCATTTACTAGCCCAGTTGATATAGTCACTATTATGCTACTTTAGTGCTCGATAGCAACTAATGTCTTCATGTCCACTAGGGTCTATTGCATGGTGTGATGTCTGTAAAGGGGATCTAAGATAACCATCAGGTTTATTCAGAAAATACGTAGTACAAGATTTCAGGACTGATCTAGACTTCAATGTCAGGCTCATTTGGGATGTTTGCTAAGACCATGTTCTTTGAGTCTTCAATATCATACAGTATCACCCCAATACTCACAAAACACCCACTCTATCTAGTTACTTCTACCATGCACCCTTCCCTTATTTTCCTACAATTTTTGTGCTTTGCCTACAAATCAATGTAGGCAAGGCACAAAAAGGAGAGGCGCAATAGCGAGGTATAGTGAGGTAGCAGGTGGGGCCTTTAACAATTTTCTTGAGGCTCCTTTGTGCCACTCAAGTAGTTTCTGAATACAGTACATACATAGATTAGTCTGTTGCAATTATGCATGTGTGTTACAGGAATTCAAATAAGGGGGGAGGTTGGGGCAATTGGGTGTGTGTGTGGGGGGGGGGGGGCAGTGACTAAATACCCTCTTTAACCCTCCCCCCTGCCCCCCAAAAAGAAACCACAGTTGTCTTCTTTCTAAAATAACTGTGAGATTGAATATTTTCCTGCAAGCCTTAACCCCAGACTGAACATCACAGACCTATGACGTCACGAGTGCAGAAGCCTGCTAAGTGCCCAGGGCTTCTCTAAAGCAAAAATATGAATTTTCGGGATGCATTCAAAAACTACGTACTTTGATAAAAGTGATTACATGCAGCCCTACTTTTGAAGGGTACTAATCCTAAGCTTCCTTTGTTACAACTTAAGCTAGTAGCTGTACTTGAATTCTTTACAAAGCTATAGCTGGAGAACTTAGATCAGCCATGTTGGAAGGGTAGTCTTACTGGCCACACGGGTGCCCATCTTTATTAGTTTTACTAGCCCGTGGTAGAATCTACTCGCCTCGGGCTGGTGGGCGAGTGTTAATTTCCACCCCTGTATGTGCATTGATTGATTGATGGCATTTATTTCGATTGCAGTAATTATAGTCTTAATTGGATATGTTGGTGGACAGGATCTCTACTGCAGTCACCCCGATGTTCTGCATACTTTTCTTAGTCCCCCTACTCCATCTTGTTCAGCTGTAGGTAAGAAAGATCACATTATAACTGGAAGTTATAGTATTGTACTGTTATACAGGGTATAACTGTTGCTGCATGTGCGTGTGTATACTCATGATTGGCCACGCTATAGTGGAAGTTGCTTGATACCTACATAACATCGATATCAGTACTCACTATCAGTGCTTGTTTGACAATGTGTGCAGTGAGACCTCACTCATCTGCACCTCAGATATCGATCCAGTTCCCTCACCTTCCTTAATAATTTCATCGGAACACATCTGCAATAATTCTACTGTACACTATACTACTGCTCCCTCATTTATCCAGTTTCCTCACTTTATCCACAATTTCATCCAGAACGGATGTGTGCGGATAAGTGAAGTCTGACTGCATGTACTGTACATGACATTGTGTTGGGAAGAGAAGAGGTACAGTATACTGTCCAGAAGTACATTAGCATGTACTAAACAAGTTACAGGGGAACTTCCAAACTTTGGGGACTAACTTCTGAATCAGCTGATTTGCTCTTTGTAGATAGGTTTCCTTGTTAGGAGGTTCAAAATGTATTGTAGGAATTATACTGGGACTGTAGGTCATGTCCTTTGTGGAGAGGTGTTATTATATAGCTGTGTCTTTATTTGGGAGAGTCCACTATCAGAGTTTTTACTACATGTACTTACCAAGTGCGTTCTGCTGTATGTACATTATGATCTCTGTGTCTGAGGATGTGTGTACTTGTGTCAGAATGCTTATGAAATCATGTCAGTGCATGTGGTACATATTTGCCTGCCGGACTCAGTGTGTGTATTATATGCATGTATGTATATATTCACCAATGTGTGTACAGTGGAACCTCCTTAATCCGACAGTGATGGGGTCAGGAAAAATATTGAATTGTAGAGGTTGTTGAATTACAGAGAATAGCTTAATTTTGGCATTTAAATCAGTTTCACTAGCATACATGAGTGTATATATGTACCACGATGAGCCATCAGTGAGGGTATATACACACATGTAGCTCTTAGCCAAAGGTTGCTGCAAGTGTCAGTCTACGTACAGGCTTTGAATTTTTTATTCTGTGAGCAAAAGTGCTTTTGTCTGTAGAATAGGCCCATGAAGTGAGTGTTAATAATCCTTGCTTGGGAGAGGAAAGAATACAGAGGCTTGTCCACCAATTTTGTCAATGTGTCCTCAAGAATCCTCTGACGCTTGTCAGCGCAATTTGTGGAGCCTCAAGCTCCAAGTACACGGTGTTTCTAAGGATTTTACTTTAATATCTTCTCATATTTAAATCATTTCCTCTGGTCCTAAGAACAGCTGCAACAAACATGAGCTCGGTTATATCCTTAGAGACAGTTGTGTATGCCCTATCCTCAACAAGGCAGCCATTTTTCCATATGGAAATCTGGATTATGTGGAAGAAATTTTGATACAGGGGATAAAAACAGCGCTGGATTATGGATTATGGAGTTTTCCAGATTGAATATGTTTTGCATATACAAATAGTATCTGTTGAGCACTTTTTGGGCAGATCATAGATAATACAAATCGTGTTATCTGTTATGCCTAATTTTGGATTACAAGGGAGTCGGATCAGTACGTGTTTGGGGTAACTAATTACCAAAGTAATATATTATGCACTATTACAGGAATTAAGTAACATAACTAAATTCCTATCTTGCAACTAGTAATATTATTATTACAATTAACTCTGTGGTGAAAGTAATGCACCACCACATTCTAAGAGTATGTTTGTAGCTGCAGTAATAAAGGCTATACATGAAAAAAGCCTTTTATCACCAAAGACAACACTGAATTGCTAGTTAGATGGTCACATGCATTATCGGTGTTCTGGACTGCACTGCAATTTTGCAGTATACCAGCAGAGATTGTTTTGTTTGACTGAAAACTACTACAATGTCATTCATTTTGGGAATGGCCAATTCTGAGTCTAACATTTATTCGGCCCCCTTTGAGATTCATACTAAGCAAGTTTATCTGTACAGCAGATTATGTGTTCTGGCTAGCATATGGCGGCAATAGCGGTATTTGCTGTATTATTTCTTTATGCACGCTTTAGAGAGTTATTATTTTGAGTTCACTAGGGGGGCGAATGTAATCTGTAATATTATTACTAGTTACATATATAATTGAGTAATATATAACTGTAACACATTACAAGTTTTCATAGTAATATATAATTATACATAACGAAAATACTTTTCAAAATTAACGACCCCAACACTGGTCGGATTAAGCAAATTCCACTTTATATAGAATTGCAGTGATTATCCTTACTTCATATTTTCTTGATTTCAGGATTTTTCTTCCTTTTCTCGATAATGAGTAACTATGCAATGTGGGTTTTACATCTGGGTTACATTGTTGTGCTCCTAATGTTTCCATTCTATGGAGAACACACCTTGAAGAAGAAGACAACACTAATCCACATCATTTCTGTACCAATAACCCTACTTTTGTCCTTTATCCCATCCATTGTTGCCATGGCAGCTGGAGGATACTCTATTCACACTTTCCCACCAGTCGTGTGCATGCCAGCTAACACTGACCTCACCTACTACACACTGAGCCTTCCTGCATCAGTGATCGTGTGTA
>CAUJGJ010000208.1:576073-593573 GCA_963170055.1 Halisarca cf. caerulea | reverse complement strand
TGAACTAATGCAGATTGCTGAAACTGAGCGAGGCTCCCCCTAATTCCTATGCCTATGCATATAGTTGACCTTATGTTTTCATCCAGAGTATCGTTCATGCTGCTCTCCCCAAAATTCACCAATAGGGTATGCAGACATGAGGCCCTGGACTGCCCTGAGTATCTTCGCTGCAATTGGAAAAGTACAGAACTGTTGGAATTGAGAATAATCCAACAATGACCACCATCAGACAGACAAGAGTGACTCCCTCCAGCCAGCTATGGTCGGGTGGTTTTCTGGACTCTGACATCAATGATGGCTTACACGTATATTTGAATCAATTAAATATTATTGACTTTTAGCACTATTCAAATTCTAGAAAGTTGAACTGATTTACAATAACCTACAAGTGGATTCTTTCCTTGGAAGAGAATGTCGGTAATCACAATTTATAGTGGTTTTTATATATTACTGTACTGTGTGGTAGGATATGCATATAGAAAATACTAGTTGGCCCCTTAAACTTTGTACTGGGAAGTGCTGACAGTCCTTCAAGAGCACTACATCCACACCTCTATCCTTCCATGTCATTGAGTACAACAGGTGCATACTTCAATGTGCGTCATTCAGTCTACAAGCACCAAGTCTAGCCGCTATCCTCCCATGGGAACAATGAGCATAACATTATGCCATAGACACTGTACGTGATAAAGCCTACACAACACTTAAGACTGGCTTCTATCCCTCCATATGGGTGTACTGTAGCTGGGTGTATACTATGCTATTGTACATTATACAGTACTAGTCTACATACATGTAACAAGACCTAGTCTCTGTATCCCTCCATAGGGACAATATTAATGGACATAATATTACAGTCTGTACACATATGAAGACTAGTTAAGGGTCAATTCGGTGCTCATGCTTTCGCTGAATTGATATAGCTAATCACCAAATATATTTACTGTACATAACATCATCATTTATGTTTCATAATTGCCAAGCATATCTTATTCTGTGTGTTAATATAGTGCAAATCCTTTGGGATACATGGATAATGACAATGACATTGTGTAAAATTTAAAGTGATATCCTGTGCAATACCTGCTTGCTGAGTCAGCCCTGTTTCACCCCTTCATAGACTACAAGCATGCACACATACATGCAAATTCATACTCACACCATGCATGCAGATGCACACACATGTACAACACTACACATGCCAGGGTTCTATCCAGTGGGGGGGGGGGGGGGGGGGCGGCGGGGGGGAATCTTCCACCCCAAACTCCCCAGCTTCCACCCCAAAAAAATTTCAACTGCAATCCAAAATACTATGGAATAGGCCCTACTTGAGTGCAAAATTTACCTTGAATGATCTAAAATGGCCTCAAATACAACCTTGTATAACCAAAAAACTCAAATTTTCCCTAGGGGGCATGCCCCAAGACCCCTCTAGTTAAGTACTTATACTCCTGCACTCCATAATATATCCGGTCATGCACAAACACACACACACACGCATACACACACACACACACACACACACACACACACACACACACACACACACACACACACACACACACACACACACACACACACACACGCATGCATGCACGCACGCACATACACACATGTGTGCAAATGTACGTATACACACAGGCACTCATTGTATTACTATAGAGAAGGCCCTATTTGAGTGTGAAAATCAGCCTTGAATGGTCTAAAATGGCCTCAAATGCAACATTATCTCACCTATAAACTCGAATTTTCCCTGGGGGGGGCATGCCCCCAGACCCCCCTAGTTTCATATGTATATATATATATATATATATATACCCCTGCACTCCATATATATACATATCTACATGCACCCTATTATCACAGCACTGCATGTGTTTTATAGATGTCTTAGGATACCACATAATACATGTACCTGCCCCCCCACTATACTTTGTAATTACCCCCCCCCCCCCCCCCCCCTCATCACCCTGCTATATACATACAATACATGCATCAAATCTACATGCATATCTTGCGCGCAGTCATTCACTGTAATACTCAAGCTTCCCCCCCAAAATTTTATTCCTAGATAGAACCCTGCATGCATGCATTACAGATGCACCCACACTCATGTACCCATCCAACCAGATCAAGTAAGCAAATGTCAACACACGTATATAACACACACACGCATGCATGTAATGCCCATGCCATACATCATATTGTGATAATTTTCCAACACATATATAGTTATTGGGACACACACACATATATACAGCTATAGTTGGGTGATTTTCTAGATTCCAATATTGATGATGGCTAACACGTATACTTGAATTAATTAATTAAAAATTGATTTTTAGCCTTATTTAAATTCTACAAAGTTAAACCGATTTATCTCCTGATGACATCGTACATCAAAGGCACCGCCTGGGTGGTAAAGCATGTACCATCCCTGTGGTCAGGGCAGTAACCTACAAGTGCCAAGTTTGTCCAAGGAGTCATGTGGAAACTGTTACTTACGCCTGCAAATATTCTTTTCTTATTGGGAGAAAATGTGTCAGTACTCACAATTTATAGTGCATGGTTCTAATAAACTGTATCTGTGCGGTAGGACATGTATATAGCAAATGCTAGTTGGTCCCTTGAATTTTGTTCTGGAAAGTGTTAAAAGTCCTTCAACATCACTACACCCACACATGCCTCTACATCCCTCCCCAGGTACAATGGGCATATATTACAGTTCATAGACATGCATATCAAGGCTAGTCAATTGGCATGACATTGTCTTCTTATTTGTTGTTGTCATGCCATGTTTTTGTTGATGTATACGTTGTGTTAATCTTTGCAGCTTTATATGATTGTATTAAGGAGAACATCTTGAAATCATGCAGTCTATTTTAATGAATGGGGCATTTTCCTATAAAAAATTAGCAATACAGTTAATATACACTCTATCCCAAAACATACAATTGCTTCTTGACAAACTGCATGCCTCATGAAAGCAGCATTCATCCAAATTTAATTGCGTGTATTAAGGAGGACCCCCTTGAAAACCAGTTTACTCGACTGAATGGGGCATTTTTCCTCCAGGCCTATATACAAATTAAATAATCCAATACAGTCTGTCACAAGACATACAACTGTAGGGTCTATGGTGTATGTGTATGGCGTTGTGGCCAAACTGTCATTCAACAGTGATAAATATTCTTTCTATAAATTTACCTTGTGTGATGAAATAATATAGTTGCAGGAAAACTCCTGCATGGGTTGTAGGCCATATATTATGTCTGAAACGAGTAAAGAACAAGTCCCTGACAAGTGTAGCCTGTTTGAAGGAGTGCTTCTTACCAGCGTGGTGGTGGTTGTCATTGGATTGTTCTCCATTCCAACAGTAGTGTACTTCTCTAATCGTAATGAGGCCAGTTTGGACTGGAAGTCCCTAGTCTTTGGTCTATATCCTACGGTAGTAGGGAACGATACTCAACCAGTGAGTGTACAATAGGACTTGGTTTAATTGTACAAGTACTTAAACTGTACCTGATAAAGTGAGAGCTGCTTTATCTGACCTCAATTGTTTCTAGATCGAAGCATGATAACATCGAACAAAACAGGTGTTGGGTACCTACTGCATAGGAAATGTGTACCCATTCTACTGTAATATTATTGACACATAAATCATAAAGTATGGTGGGATGAACAGGGTTTAGATACATACAATGTTCAATAAACCCAACCTTAGTATAGTAATTTGTACTAAATAGTAAATTTGTCTTCCAGTATGACATTGTGCTAATACAGTGAAACCTCTGTAATCCGACATTATCTCTAATTCGACCATCTTATGAGGTACAGTCACCATATTAAAGTATGGTGAAAGGTACTCCGTAATCTGACAACCTCCTAATCCGATAATATTTTTAGGTTCCATTGAGTGTCGGAGTAGTGAGGTCTCACTGTATGACAACTGCCAGTAAATTTCACTCTGCATGACATGTTGTTGTTTTACACAAAAACTCCCATGTGGTCTTGAAGCTGACTTTAGCAGCCTTGCACCTTCAGCATAGTACTTGTACCCTGACACATGTTTTGTCCCGAAGTTTGAATCATTATGAGCTAATGTCAGGGAAATTTCAGTACTGTAAGGTTGTGCAATGAAATCATGCAATAAGAAAACCAGGTTCTTATCTATATATAGTAACTCTACTTTAGATTTTTAAGTACTTGGCCCAGAGAGCCATGCAGGAGAACCTTACCCATGTAGTAGAAAAGGCAGCAGATTGTCAGCTGTATGTACATACTAGATGTGGTGTAGCAACCAAATTGCATGACATTGTTCCCTTATTGTAATTATTAGATTACAATATTTACAATGTACTGTACTCCTTTGGTACTACATTGTACTTTGTACATATTATAAATTTATGTGATGACATTCAGTTATAGCTATATAATGTTGACTTATACATAGCTTATCATGTTAATTGTGTATTGGTTCCCAATCTGATATGTAATATGTAAATTCTTGTTCACTTGGAAGTCATATATTATATTTTTGTATTTAGATGTCCGAGGACTCCTTAGCCAACTGTTCAGCACTCACCACAAGCAATCTATGCTACAAGCACATACAGTGCATGCTACAATGGGCAAAAGGTGAAGAAACTGCAAATTCTTCAGCACCAATTTACGTGACGAGTTTGGTGGATGGATCAGTAATATCACAGTATCAGGGCTTAATTAACAGCACCCTCACCTCTCAGTGTAGGGACCACGGACTTCCACTCTACTGTAAATATCTTTACTCTCCATGTACTGAAGAGAGTGAGGAGTTTGCTCTGACAAGGGAGGAATGTAATGTCATCATGAATGACATTTGTGTGGGAGAATTTCGTCAGTTGAAACAAATATTAACAATTTTGAAGCCGGAGTATTTGCCATTGATTCCAACTTGCAATGCACTTCAGGTGAGTATGTTACTCATGCATAGGGCTACAGTGAATTGAAACCTCTTTATAAGGATACCATTGAGGCTGCAGATAGCTACCCTGTGTATGGAGGTGCATGTGTCCTTACTTCGGAGGGTTTAAAAGTACACATGCTCATTCAAGTAATGTCAAATACAGTCAAACCTCGTTAACTCGAAAGTCAAGGGACTGTGCTAAAAATTCATCTTAACAGTATTTCATGTAAACAGTACTACTGTATGCACAGCAATGCTGTCCTGTTAAAGGGGGAGGGGGGGGGGGGGCATTTCAGAGGTATCCTTTAATACAGTGTGGATTAATGGGCTAGTGCGCCATCCCAATTGGAACATAAGTTACAGTGCAGTGGAACCGGACACCTTTGGGATTACCAAAAGTGTCCTGATTGTAGAAGTGTTCTGATTTTGCAGGGTTGCCCCAATATGTCAATCATATGTGTATATGAATTTGAGACTACACCTGCCAGAGTGTACAGGTGTTCAGATTTTCAAGTGTCCTGAATAGCAGGTTTCGCTGTAATCCTCATTCTGTCCATGTGTATACCTCATGTACATAAGCAACCCTGATAGTAAGTATATAGAAGTGTTCAGTTCCACTGTTACAATAATACTATTATAATGATTTGCATGCATTCCAACTTGCACACTGTTGTTCATCTATAATTGCTGTAATATTATCTTTGCAGTCTGGTGGAATAAATCGCACTGATGTTGCCATCACTGGGAGATATAACCTTACCGAAGTTGTGTGTCATCCCGATTATGTGAAAATTGATGAATTGTGCTTTTTCAGTTGTATCCGCCCCATAGACATGCCAGCTGTTCCAGGAATAAACTATTCGGCAAAAGACCTGATGCGGGGGCTCTTTTTCAGTATTATGGTTATCATTTCTACAATCTTTATTGTGCTTTCTGTTTTGAAGAGAAAAGAGCTGTGAGTCAATGTAGCATCCTAGCTCTCCAATGGCATATTTTGTGAATACATGGAATTTGCTTTGTGTGTGTGTGTGTGTGTGTGTGTGTGTGTGTGTGTGTGTGTGTGTGTGTGTGTGCGCGTGCGTGTGAGCACACACACGCGTGTGTGTTAGTCTGTGTGTGTGCATGTGTATGTGTGTGTGTGTGCGCGTGTGCGCGCGCGTGTGAGCACACATGCATGTGTGTTAGTCTGTGTGTGTGCATGTGTATGTGTGTGTGTGTGTGTGTGTGTGTGTGTGTGTGTGTGTGTGTGTGTGTGTGTGTGTGTGTGTGTGTGTGCGCGCATGTATGTATGGTGGAATCTGGTTTATGGACGACTGCTTCCCACAATTAAAAGTGTCAGGTAAACCAGGTGTCGGATAAACCAGGTAATATTGTGTACAGTTTAGTGATGGGGATTCACAACAGAGGGTTGGAAGTTCGAGGTGATTGGATAAACATTGTTGGATGAATCAAATGTGACTATATGTGGAATTTTGTGTGCAGCAGTCACTGTCTTTTGTTCTAAACTGCTGCACACTCTCATGCAGTCACATCTGATTCTGAATCAATATTAACTGCATTGGGATGTATGTGAATTGTTTTGCTGTTTGGTTCCATATTAATGAATGTAAAAGATCATTTGCACTAATCAACTTGTAGACTGAAATTCCCCACCATTCTTCTGTTGTACTCCAATATATTCCAAATGCTTGGAGGTTAGTGTATGTGTGTACTTGTGTACTTGTGTGTATGTGTGCAGGCTCATGTGCATGGGCGTATAAGAACAGGAAATGTATATACTTTCTGTTTTCCATGATTGAGGCAAGCAGCTACATACACATGGGGTATTATTATGTGTGACGCCATAAACATGGCCGCCCAGTGATAAAAATTGGACTTTAATTTAGAGTTTTAACCACTTACAACATATTCGGCAGCATCTACAGGAGCTATTTTGGTTAAAACAAAGATTTATTTTCATACCTCATTATCCTAAGTAGGGAAACTTCTCTTCTGTTAATCATTTAGTGAATTTAATCACTCAGCCTGGAAGGTCCTAATTAACTGCAGAGCTTGCTGAAAAGCAAGGAGGCAACTGCTTCCTTTGCCTCATACATAGTTATGCCCTAGATCTGTGTACAAGTGTGTGTGTGTGTGTGTGTGTGTGTGTGTGTGTGTGTGTGTGTGTGTGTGTGTGTGTGTGTATGTGTGTGTGTGTGTGTGTGTGTGTGTGTGTGTGTGTGTGTGTGTGTGTGTGTGTGTGCATGTGTGCATGTGTGCATGTGTGCATGCAATTGTGCATATTATGTTTGTGTGTAAGAGCATATATGCGTGTGTTGTATGTGCATCTTCTGATGTATGACAATTTCACTTCAATTTCAGTAATTGTAGTCTTAATTGGATATGCGGGGGGACAAGATCTCTACTGCAGTCACCCTGACGTTCTACATACTCTTCTGAAGCCACCCACTCCATTTTGCTCAGCAGTAGGTGAGGAAGTACACTTTAACTGAAAGTTATAGTTCACAACAAATCAATCCCAAACAATTAAGAAGTCAAATCGTTTGCGCTGACAAAGTAACTTTTTAAACTACAAATGCATATGCATGGGCACATGGAACAAGTTAGTTATTGTATGGCCAACTGTGTATGGGCTCTTTATTGCACTTCACACCCTCAGGACTCAAGTTATGAATACACCAATGCACAGTTGGCCATACAAATATGTATATATTACTGTATAGTGGGGAAATTTTCAAAGAGCAATATTTTGCAGATTTCGCGGATATCCCAACATTCGCAAAACTTCTGATTCGTCTAGCCTAGCCTTGGATATCCACAGCTACATTGGGCCCAGGTAGTGCGTACATGCTAGGTCCCTGCACCATTGTTCTTTTGTGTAGCAACAGTCGACCAGACTTTGTTGTTTGTAACTGGATTTAATTGCAGTTCGCACTGAGATTTTGTTGACTGTTTCCCGAAAAGCTGGTCGTGCTATATGTCACCTTTTCACTTCATTAAACGAGATGATCGTGAGGAGCGTGCACACCTGAAAGTTTCACGGCCCATTAGAAAGCAAACGTAACCTCAAATCTTCAACTGAAGCCTAAATGGTGTAAACATCTTTGACTTAATTGTGCCATTTTGTTTACACTATACACTCAAAAGCTACTTTCCTATATACCATCACCTAAGAGAAAAATGCCTCCTGAACTTTAGGGATCTGCGAAAATATCCGTGAAATTCAGAAAATGAGCCATTTATGAAAATTTTTCCCCACTGAAAATTCCCCTCTATACGATACATTCACCAAATTGAATATAATGTTGTGTGCTTAGAATTACTGTGATGATCGTGATTCCTATTTTTTGGATTTTAGGATTTATCTTTCTTTTCTCGGTAATGAGTGCCTTCGCATTGTGGGTTTTACATTTGGGTTACATTGTTGTGCTCCTAATGTTTCCATTCTATGGAGAACACACCTTGAAGAAGAAGACGACCCTAATCCACATCATTTCTGTACCAATAACCCTACTTTTGTCCTTTATCCCATCCATTGTTGCCATGGCAGCCGGAGGATACTCTATCCACATGTTCCCACCAGTCGTGTGCATGCCAGCTAACACTGACCTCACCTACTACACACTGAGCCTTCCTGCATCAGTGATTGCGTGTACCATGACAATCCTGTGCATATTGCTGTTTTACTTGATACACAAGGTCAGTTGTTTGTGTGTGTGTGTGTGTGCATGAGTGTGTGTGTGTGTGTGTGTGTGTGTGTGTGTGTGTGTGTGTGTGTGTGTGTGTGTGTGTGTATGAGTGTGGATGTGTGCACGTGTATGTGTGTGTGCACACGTGCGGTATGCATGCGTATGTGCATGCTTCATTATAGCCTCAAAAAATGTGTGTGTGCATGAGTGTGGATATGCGTACGTGTATGTGTGTGTGCACACGTGCGGTATGCATGCGTGTGTGCATGCTTCATTATGGCCTCAAAATGAGCTCAGTATACCTTTTGTCCACTTTCTAAAGTATGTTTATAATTTCATATAATTAATATTGTATGACAATATGGGTGTGTATATAACTTGGGTATTTACAGCGCACTGGTACTCACAATATTAAGTGTGCATACATTAGTTAACATAAATTATTGCAGGGTTATACTGTGATTCTTGGTGTTAAGAATTTTGGCATTGCAATTGAGCCATTTTGTCTGCTGCTTGTTACAGAACTCGAGACAAAAGGCATCTATGGCTGGAATGTCCACAAGCAAGAAGAAAATGTTCTTTAGTGTACCAGAAATCAAGATCTTACTAATTGCCATCATGATGGTGATCTTTGCTGTGTCAATTCTAGGTCGATTTTCCTACACCCTGATCAGTGTTGATGAATACTCGCGTTTAGTAGTAAGGGACGGGTTGTGCCATCTTCACGGTGACAATTCAGGGGCCAACTGTGCCCAAAGGAATTATCTTGTGGCTCAAGCAGTCACTGCCATGTTAACTTATATAATAGCTTGTCTTGTACCCATCACGTATGTGATATTTGTGGCTAGTCTTTCAGATAGCAAGAAGGTAAAGGAGTTTTGCTGTGCTTGGAAAAACAGAAAGTCAAAGGATAAATCAAATCTTAAGCGAGGTGGTACTCCCAATGAGAACAATAATTCAAAACCTCGAGTTGTGAAGAATGGTACACCAAATCCTGACTGCAATGGTGATGCTTGACTTTCACTAGGATCAATGTTTATAATTATGTTTATAATAAAATTAAACTATATCTTAATGACAACAGATAATATGTGTATAATATATATTAATTTTGATGAGCATGTTTAGCATATCTAGTGTATGATGCCATAATATACATTCAGAGGCACACACAACAGTTAGTGTTTCCCCCCAGACCTTTAAATTAACTAGAATATATAATAGTCTTAATTCTTTATATGTGTGCATGTGTGTGTGTGTGTGTGTACGTGTGTGCGTGCTTGCGCGCATGTGTTTGTGTGTATGTGTGCATGTGTGTGTGTATATGTGTGCATGTGTGTGTGTGTATGTGTGTGTGTGTGTGTGTGTGTGTGGGTGGGTGGGTGCATGTGTGCATGGGTGGGTGGATGTGCAGCAAAATACATTAACTTAAAATATTTTTTGTTGAAATGCTGCTTGTTACCAGCACTGGACAGCATGTTGCCCAGGTATATATGGATGATGCTCCATTCACAGGCAACTTGTTGCCCAAAACATCAATGGTTACCTAGGAGATGGTAACCACATGGTCTCTGAAAAAAGGTTACAAACTGGACAGCAGAACTTATAGAACGTTTGATTTCTTCGTTTGAGGGATATCCTTTTCTCTATGATATCAAACATGAAGAATATCACAATAGAGAGAAGAGAAGAATAGCCCATGAAGAATTAGCCACTGATCAAACTTCAAACCATATAACCTTCAATTTCTCCTCTTCCTACACTGAGAAGAATTGCGAGCTAATGTCTGAATTATGTCGAAAAAGACCGAATAGTGAAGTATTCGGTCACTGTCTGAAATGGTCGAGAGCTCTGCCATAGTTTGGTAGTCTCGAGAACCAGACCCCTCCCCGCCCTCCATTTTATCATTACGCCCGTAATGATAAAATGGAGGGCGGGGAGGGGTCTGGTTCACAAGACTAATAGTTTGGCGTGTGCAAGTCTTGCTTAGTCAGCAAATGTAGCTTGTGAAGACAAATCTTCTGGTACCAGATTTATTGACTTGTGCCTAGCGGTTGTGGAGAAATGAGCGCCTGAATTTTGATGTGGTGTTGATATCGAATTTTGCTTTCAAATTGATGTCCGACTCGGTCTTTTTATCATGATTGTTGCTCTTGATTTCAATAATAAATATTATATGTGTCACTGAACAAAAATTGCAACAAATGGCGTGCCATGGTCGGTGTACCTTTCAGCCATATCGATGCTCACCCTTTCCTCCATTTTGACCCGCATTTTGAGGACTTCCGTCAGTAATAAAACGATTCAATTAACGCCTACGCAAGCGCGCACTCGCGCTCAGTACGAGTCCAGAGTCCGAGGCTGAAGGAAACGCACGGGCTGGAGTTTCAAGTAAGGATGTGCTGTTTCTCGAGGATGGCGTGGCTTGCATGGACAAGACTACAGGAGATGAAATAGTTGATTAAGTGTATCCGTCTCGAATTAACTTGGAAGCCATTCCAAGAATTATTGTTAGCTGTTGGACAATATATGGTTTGACAAAGAGGGTAAGCCTTGAAAATTGATATTTACCCAGGACTTCCTGTAAATGCACGTGCATAGCGTCTGCGGGCTAACTGTCATCCCACAGGGATATAGTTAATATTTTATTCTAAGACTTTCTATTTTGTGTGATGAAAATTGAATTATAATTACAGGAAAACTCCTAGGTTGTAAACCATGTCTGAAACGAGTGAAAATCAAGTCCCTGACAAGTGTAGCTTGTTTGAAGGAGTGCTTTTTACCAGCGTGGTGGTGGTTGTCATTGGATTGTTCTCCATTCCAACAGTAGTGTACTTCACAAATCGTAATGAGGCCAGTTTGGACTGGAAGTCCCTAGTCTTTGGTCTATATCCTACGGTAATAGGAAACGATACTCAACCGGTGAGTGTACAATTGTAGGACCTGGTGTAGTTTTACAAGTGCTTATATTGTACCTGGTATAGTGAGAGCTTCTTTATCTGACCTTACTTGTTTCTAGAAACATCTGATTCATAGCATTGAACAAGTCAAGTATTCTATAGACAAGGCTGGAGGAACCATGAGGGCTGGTAGGGCCCTTAGCTACCATTTTTCATACCAAACCTCAAAATACATTGTCAGTTAGAGCTTTATAGACTACCATCATGAATGGATTCCGAAGGATATTGCAAACATAGGCCAGGCTGGGATGCCCCACCACCTTCGCATAGCTTCCTCCGGTCCTGATAGACTGCATGGGGAATTTGTGCCCATCGAATAATATAATATATATTAATCACAAAGTGACTACCAAACTATGGTGGGATAAACAGGGTTTTGGATATTATTACATAGTGTCAAATAGACCCAACCTATCGATTCTGTATACATTTAATTTGTACTTAGTCTAATGTATGTAAACATGACATTGTCTTCCAGTTTATATTTATTGCAAATTAATACCTATGTACATGTGTACTGCATACATATACACACAGTTTTTTTGTCTGAGTCCATGTTTGAGGAGTATACGTACTTACCAATGGATAGTTTTCAATTTATTCTCAGTTTCCTGACATCGAGTATGACATTGCATGTGCTAATATATGACAACTAGTAACTGTTACAGTTTAAGGCAAAAAATCCCCTGTGGTCTTGAAGCCAACTGGAGCAGTCTTCAACATACCCTAACACATGTTTTGTCTTGAATTGTGAATGAGATAATGTCTGACTCAGGAAAATTAGACTAGTATTGTAAGGTTGCAATGAGATAATGCAAAATGACAACATCATCTAGTGAACCAACTATGCAGTGAAATTGCATGTTCCCTTATTTTAATTCCACTATAATTGTCCAGAACTTGTGCATTTTGTATAGCTAATAACTGATCATGAAGCATTCATTGTGCAATATAAGATTTCTAGCTTATCATGTTCCCAATCTGAGTACAGTTGGCAATCACATAGGATTTTATTGTTTTTGCCTAAGATGTCCAAGGACTCCTTAGCCAACTGTTCAGCACTCACCACAAGCAATCTATGTTACAAGCACATACAGCGCATGCTACAATGGGCAAAAGGTGAAGAAACTGCAAATTCTTCAGCACCAATTTTCGTGACGAGTTTGGTGGATGGATCTGTAATATCACAATATCAGGGCTTAATTAACAGCACCCTCACCTCTCAGTGTAGGGACCACGGACTTCCCCTCTACTGCAGATATCTGTACTCTCCATGTACTGAAGAGAGTGAGGAGTTTGCTCTGACAAGGGAGGAATGTAATGTCCTCACGAATGACATCTGTGTTGGAGAATTTCGTCGGTTGAAACAAATATTAACAATTTTCAAGCTGGAGTATTTGCCATTGATTCCAACCTGCAATGAACTTCAGGTGAGTGTACAGTTGTGTGTATTACTCATACATAGGACCACCGTAACTAAAACGAGGATACCATTGGGACCACAGAAAACTGCACTGTACATAGGTGTCCTTATTTTTGGAGGGTTTAAGTGTACACATGCTAAAATTGAATGTAACTGGCGTCAAGTGGGGCCTCTAATGCGGAAATTTCTCAAAACTGATTGAACCATTTCTTTGGTCCTAATGGTGTTCAGTTTAGAGAGATTTTACTCGTGGATATCATGGATTAGAAAATGTGTGAAAATTTGAAGCCTACCAAAATTTAGGTAAAACCAAAATTTAGGTAAAGTGCTTGTACAATGACCAAAATGGCTGTCAAAAAACAGGAGTTGTTGAGAAGCACATCCGTGCCTTTGCTCGTTTGTTTAATGTCTTTCATCCGGGAACATAGGAAGTTTATATCAAAGACTATTAAAAGAAGGCAGGATTAAGGGGGATCTGCTAAAAACAAAAACTGTAAAAATTGGTAAAGTAGCTAACCACAAAGTTTCATCACGTGAAAGTTTGTATGCGTCCGTTATATTAAGAATGATTATGTGCGTGCTTACTAATTTGCACACTTTCATTTATCTGTAATGACTGCTATATATATATCTTTACAGTCTGGTGGAATTAATCATACTGATGTTACCATCACTGGGAGATTTAACCGCACCACAGCAGAAGTTGTGTGTCATCCTGATTATGTGAAGATTGGTGAATTGTGTCTTTTCAGCTGCAGCCGCCCCATAGACCTGCCTGCTGTTCCCGGAATAAACTATGCACTAAATGACCTGTTTCAGTGCTTCTTCTTGAGCATTGTTGTCATCTTTTCTACAATCTTCATTGTGCTCTCCATTTTGAAGAGAAAGGAGATGTAAGCCATTGCATACTATTAGTATAAATTATATCCTCTCCAATGACATATTTTTTGTGGATATAGACTCTGAGGTTTTTTCATTTCATATTTAGCTATAGAGTGCTTATGGTGTGGTGTATGCATGTACGTGTGTGTACTGTGTGTGTGTTTGTGTGTGTGTATGTGTACATGTGTGTGTGTGTGTGTGTGTGTGTGTGTGTGTGTGTGTGTGTGTGTGTGTGTGTGTGTGTGTTGTGCGTGTGTGTGGTGTATGATTGTGTATGTGTGTGTGTGTGTGTGTGTGTGTGTGTGTGTGTGTGTGTGTGTGTGTGTGTGTGTGTTGTGTGTGTGTGTTGTATGTTATGATTGAAGCAATTGTTTAATGTATGACACCCTCAGAGTTTGTTGATTCTGTAGCATGTATAGTCAATCTAATATTGGGTTCTCATGTATGGTGGAATCTGGTTTATCCAACAAAATCTATTCCCTCATAAATGTTTCAGATAAACTAGGTGTTGGATAGATCGGGTAACATTGTGAACAGTTTAGGGATGGGAATTCACACCAGAGCGTTGGATAAATGAGGTGTCTGGACAAAATTTAACCACTGTCAGATGAGTCAGATGTGACTGTGGAATTCTATGTGTAGTAGTCACTGTCTGTTATTCTGAACTGATGCACATGTATATACAGTCACATCTGATTCTGAATCAGTATACCTGCTTTCAACTGTTTTGCTGTTTGCTTTCATGAAATTGAATGTGAAATATCTTAATTTTGCACTATTTATCTTGTAGACTGAAATTCCCCACCATTCTTCTGTTCTACTCCAATTTATTTCAAATGCTTGGAGGTTAGTGATCCACTGTGTGCTTATCTGTGTGTGTGTATGCATGTGTGTGTGTGTGTGTGTGTGTGTGTGTGTGTGTGTGTGTGTGTGTGTGTGTGTGTACGTGTGTGTGTGTGTGTGTGTATGCAATTGTGCATAATTTGTTCGTGTGTAAGAGTAAATGCATGAGCACATTTGCGTGTGTTGTATGTGCATTGATTGATTGATGGCATTTATTTCGATTGCAGTAATTATAGTCTTAATTGGATATGTTGGTGGACAGGATCTCTACTGCAGTCACCCCGACGTTCTGCATACTTTTCTTAGTCCCCCCACTCCATCTTGTTCAGCTGTAGGTAAGAAAGATCACATTATAACTGGAAGTTATAGTATTGTACTGTTATACAGGGCATAACTGTTGCTGCATGTGCGTGTGTATACTCATGATTGGCCACGCTATAGTGGAAGTTGCTTGATACCTACATAGCATCAGTACTCACTATCAGTGCTTGTTTGACAATGTGTATAGTGAGACCTCACTCATACACCTCAGATATCCAGTTCCCTCACCTTCCTCAATAATTTTATTGGAACCAATCTGCAATAATCCTACTGTACACTATACTACTGCTCCCTCGTTTATCCAGTTTCCTCACTTTATCCACAATTTCATCCAGAACGGATGTGTGCGGATAAGTGAAGTCTGACTGCATGTACTGTACATGACATTGTGTTGGGAAGAGAAGAGGTACAGTATACTGTCCAGAAGTATATTAGCATGTGCTAAACAAGTTACAGGGGTTCGAACTTCCAAACTTCGGGGACAGTAACTTCTGAATCAGCTGATTTGCTCTTTGTAGATAGGTTTTCCTCTTTGGGAGGTTCAAAATGTATTGTAGGAATTATACTGGGACTGTAGGTCATGTCCTTTGTGGAGAGATGTTATTATATAGCTGTGTCTTTATTTGGGAGAGTCCACTATCAGAGTTTTCACTACATGTACTTACCAAGTGCGTTCTGCTGTATGTACATTATGCATCTCTGTGTCTGAGGATGTACGTACTTGTGTCAGAATGCTTATGAAATCATGTCAGTGCATGTGGTACATATTTGCCTGCCGGACTCAGTGTGTGTATTATATGCATGTATGTATATATTCACCAATGTGTGTACAGTGGAACCTCCTTAATCCGACAGTGATGGGGTCAGGAAAAATATTGAATTGTAGAGGTTGTTGAATTACAGAGAATAGCTTAATTTTGGCATTTAAATCAGTTTCACTAGCATACATGAGTGTATATATGTACCACGATGAGCCATCAATGAGGGTATATACACACATGTATATAGCTCTTAGCCAAAGGTTGCTGCAAGTGTCAGTCTACGTACAGGCTTTGAATTTTTTATTCTGTGAGCGAAAGTGCTTTTGTCTGTAGAATAGGCCCATGAAGTGAGTGTTAATAATCCTTGCTTGGGAGAGGAAAGAATACAGAGGCTTGTCCACCAATTTTGTCAATGTGTCCTCAAGAATCCTCTGACGCTTGTCAGCGCAATTTGTGGAGCCTCGAGCTCCAAGTACACGGTGTTTCTAAGGATTTTTCTTTAATATCTTCTCATATTTAAATCATTTCCTCTGGTCCTAAGAACAGATGCAACAAACATGAGCTTGGTTATATCCTTAGAGACAGTTGTGTATGCCCTATCCTCGACAAGGCAGCCATTTTTCCATATGGAAATCTGGATTATGGGAAGAAATTTTGATACAGGGGATAAAAGCAGCGCTGGATTATGGATTACAGAGTTTTCCAGATTGAATATGTTTTGCATATACAAATAGTATCTATTGCGCACTTTTTGGGCGGATCATAGATAATACAAATCGTGTTATCTGTTATGCCTAATTTCGGATTACAAGGGAGTCGGATCAGTGTTTGGGGTAACTAATTATCAAAGTAATATATTACAGTGCATTCTCGTTAATCCGCCACAATTCGTTTTGAAGAATATTGGTGGATTAATGAGTTTGGCAGATTATCCAAATCAATTTGCAGTATTTTGTCATAATTCATGCACAAAATTGATGGCGGATAAAAGGGTTTGGCGGATGAAGCGGTGGCGGATTAACGAGAATTCACTGTATGTACTATTGCAGGAATTAAGTAACATAACTAAATTCCTATCTTGCAACTAGTAATATAATATTATTACAATTAACTCTGTGGTGAAAGTAATGCACCACCACATTCTAAGAGTATGTTTGTAGCTGCAGTAATAAAGGCTATACATGAAAAAAGCCTTTCATCACCAAAGACAACACTGAATTGCTAGTTAGATGGTCACATGCATTATCGGTGTTCTGGACTGCACTGCAATTTTGCAGTATACCAGCAGAGATTGTTTTGTTTGACTGAAAACTACTACAGTCAAACTTGGTTATAAAGTCACTGTTTACAACATCAACCTGTTTACAACAACACACATGGCAGGAACAGATTCAATGGTCTCTGTACTAAATGTCCTGGTTACAACAACAACTTGGTTATAACAGCACATTTTAGTGGCACCAAGGGTGTCGTTGTAAACAAGTTTGACTGTATACAATGTCATTCATTTTGGGAATGGCCAATTCTGAGTCTAACATTTATTCGGCCCCCTTTGCATGAGATTCATACTAAGCAAGTTTATCTGTACAGCAGATTATGTGTTCTGGCTAGCATATGGCAGCAATAGCGGTATTTGCTGTATTATTTCTTTATGCACTTTTTAGGGAGTTATAATT
>CAUJGJ010000208.1:556073-573573 GCA_963170055.1 Halisarca cf. caerulea | reverse complement strand
CTTATTTGTTGTTGTCAGCCATGTTTTTGTTACCCCGCGCATGCGCAGCAGGGGTAAAGCAATCGGTTGGGTTTTCATATATATATATATATATATATATATATATTTCCTTTTTGCCCTGATTGCATGTGATCGATAGCAACGATACGCTGAGTTCGTTTATCAGCCAAACTACTAAAAGTTCATATACGAAATTTCTCTTATATCGTTCGAATAAATTCGTTCTTTCAAAGTGAGATGTAGGTCAGATTAACACCTGTAGGCAAGGTTCGCCATTTTGTTGCCACGCTTCGCCATGTACGTAAGCTAGCACAAATGAGTAGCTGCAATAAAACGTCCAAAAGGATCAGACGTCCTTCTCTGAAAGTCAGAGAAACCATGGAAGCTATCGAAGAAGGGAGGTAAGGTATTATTACAATGATAATTGGGACGTACACTCAGCAGGCTTTTAGTATTACCCACATGCAAACGGTTCTAAATTAATAGATTATCTCAGATTGACAAGGCTAAAAAGACTAAACTGCAGCAGTCAGAAGCACCTGAGAGGAAGAAGAAGAGGCTGAAGGACATGTCAGCATGCCAGGCTGCTAATGTACAATATACCAATGACATGCACCCTCAAAAACTTGTTATGCATATTGTATATCGATATTCATTCTCACAGCTACGTACGTATTCTTTCAAATGCATGCATGCATGATTGCATTGCCTCTGTATAGCATGTATACAGTATGTAACTATTGATTCTGAAGTGCCCATATATAGCAATATCGAGGCCACATGCAGGGCTGCACGGGGTATGCATGTGCTCTATGAGCACTTCTAGTTGATGTATGTGTTGTGTTAATCTTTGCAGCTTTATATGATTAAAGGAGGACCCCTTTGAAACCATGCAGTCTATTTGACTGAATGGGGCATTTTCCTATTAAAATTTACTAGCAATACAATTAATATACACTATCACAAGACATACAACATTAATATTGCTTCTTGACAAATTGTATGCCTCATGAAAGTAGCATTCATCCAAATTTAATTGCGTGTATTAAAGAGGACCCCTTGAAAACCAGTTTATTTGACTGAATGGGGCATTTTCCTCCACGCCTATATACAATTAAATTAAATAATCCAATGCAGTCTGTCAGAAGACATACAACTGTAGGGTCTATGGTGTATGTGTATGGCATTGTGCGGGCCAAACTGTCATCCAACATGGATAAAAATTAATATTCTTTCTATATATTACCTTGTGTGATGAAATAATATATATAGTTGCAGGAAAACTCCTGGGTTGTAGGCCATGTCTGAAAGGAGTAAAGATCAAGTCCCTGACAAGTGTAGCCTGTTTGAAGGAGTGGTACTTACCAGCGTGGTGGTGGTTGTCATTGGATTGTTCTCCATTCCAACAGTAGTGTACTTTACAAATCGTAATGAGGCCAGTTTGGACTGGAAGTCCCTAGTCTTCGGTCTATATCCTGCAGTGGTAGGAAACAATACTCAACCGGTGAGTGTACGATATATAGGACCTAGTGTGATCGTACAAATACTTATATTGTACCTGATAGAGTGAGAGCTGCTTTATCTGACCTCAATTACTTCTAGAAGCATGCAACATCAAACAAAACAGGTGTTGGGTACCTACTGTACAGGAAATGTGTACCCATTCTAATGTTATTGACATATAAATCATAAAGTGACTGTCAAACAATGGTGGGACAAACAGGGTTTAGATACATACAAAGTCCAATAAACCCAACCTAGTATATGTATAATATATAATTTGTACTAATGTATGTAAATGTATCTTCCAGTATGGCATTGTGCTAATACAGTGAAACCTCTCTAATCCGACACCTCTCAAATCCGACACCTCTCTTATCCGACATGCTCTCTAATCCGACATTCTCTCTAATCCCACATTCTCTCTAATCTGACCATCTTATGAGGTACAGTCGCCATATTAAAGTATGGTAAAAGGTACTCCGTAATCCGACAACCTCCTAATCCGATAATATTCTTAGGTTCCATTGAGTGTCGGATTAGAGAGGTTTCACTGTATGACAACTGCCAGTAAATTTCACTCTGCATGACATGTTGTTGTTTTACACAAAAACTCTCATGTGGTCTTGAAGCTGACTTCAGCAGCCTTGTGCACCTTCAGCATAGTACTTGTTCCCTGACACATGCTTTGTCCCGGAGTTTGAATCATTATGAGCTAATTAATGTCAGGGAAATTTCAGTATTGTAAGGTTGTGCAATGAAATCATGCAATTTGAAAACCAGGTTCTTATCTATGGTAACCCTACTTTAGATTTTTAAGTGCTGGGCCCAGAGAGCCATGTAGGAGAACCTTACCCATGTAGTAGAACAGGCAGCTGATTATCAGCTGTATGTATGTACTAGGTGTGGTGTAGCAATCAAATTGCATTACATTGTTCCCTTATTGTTATTAGATTCCATGTTTACAATGTACTGTACTCCTATGGTACTTAATTGTACTTTGTACATATTATAAATTTATGTGATGACATTCAATTATAGCTATAACGTTGATTTTGTAAAGTTAACGTATGACTTATAGCTTATCATGTTGGTTGTGTATTGGTTCCCAGTCTGACTATGCAAAATATAATTCTTGTTGGAATTCATAATAGTATTATAATAGTATTACATTTTGTGTTTAGATGCCTGAGGACTCCTTAGCCAACTGTTCAGCACTCACCACAAGCAATCTATGTTACAACCACATACAGCGCATGCTACAACGGGCAAAAGGGGAAGAAACTGCAAATTCTTCAGCACCAATTTACGTGACGAGTTTAGTGGATGGATCTGTAATATCACAATATCAGGGAATTATCAACAACACCTTAAGCCCTCAATGTAGGGACCACGGACTTCCACTCTACTGTAGGTATCTCTACTCTCCATGTACTGAAGAGAGTAAGGAGTTTGCTCTGACAAGGGAGGAATGTAATGTCATCGCGAATGACATCTGTGTGGGAGAATTTCGCCAGTTGAAACAAATATTAACAATTTTGAAGCCGGAGTATTTGCCGTTGATTCCAACCTGCAATGCACTTCAGGTGAGTATATTACTCATGCTCATAGGGCCACAGTGAATTGAAACCTCTATATAAGGATACCATTGAGACTGCAGATAGCTACCCTGTGTATGGAAATGCATGTGTGCTTATTTCGGAGGGTTTGAAAGTACACATGTTCATTCAAGTAATGTCAAAATACAGTCAAACCTCGTTAACATGAAACTCAGGGACTGTGCTGAATTTTCATTTTAACAGTATTTCATGTAAACAGCACTACATGTTATGTTTGGACCTACACTTGGACTTGGCTAGCATTTCATGTTAAAAGATATTTCATGTTAAGCAGTTTCATGTTAACGAAGTTCGACTGGATGCACAGCAATGCTGTCCTGTTAAAAGGGATGGGGGGGGGGGGGCATTTCATAGGTATCCTTTAATACACGTGTAGATGAATGGGCTAGTGCGCCATCCCAATTGGAACATAAAGTTACTGTGCAGTGGGACCTGTGTAATGAGGACACATTGGTGATTACCAAAAGTGTCCTGATTACAGAGGTGTACTGATTCTCCAGGGTTGCCCCAATATGCCATTCATCTGTGTATGTGAATTTGGGACCACACCTGCCAAGTGCGGATATCCAGATTTTCAAGTGTCCTGAATAGCAGGTTTCGCCATATATACTCCTCATTCTGTCCCTATGTATACCTTATGTACATAATTAAAACCAACCCTGATGGTAAGTACCTGGGTTAGTACATTACGGTTACGGTTACGGAAGCTTATTTAACCTGGGGAGGCCTTTAGCCAAAAAGGCTACTACTCTAGGCACCCAGTACTCCTGGATAGTAAGTACTCCTCATTCTTTCCCTGTGTATACCTCAGGTACATAAACCAACCCTGATGGTAAGTACCTGGGTTAGTACATACTCCTGGATAGTAAATACTCCTCATTCTGTCCCTGTGTGTATACCTCATGTACATAAACCAACCCTGATAGTAAGTACCTGGTTTAGTACATACTCCTGGATATAGTAAGTACTCCTCATTCTGTCCCTATGTATACCTCATGTACATAAACCATCCCTGATAGTAAGTACCTGGGTTAGTACATACTCCTGGATAGTAAGTACTGCTCATTCTGTCCCTGTGTATACCTCATGTACACAAACCATCCCTGCATGATAGTAAGTACAAGTGTTCAGTTCCACTGTATCGTATTATCATTATAATGATTTGCATGCTTTCCCACTTGCACCCTTTATTCATCTATAATTGCTGTAATATTTTCTTTGCAGTCTGGTGGAATTAATCGCACTGATGTTGCTATCACTGGGAGATATAACCGTACCGAAGTTGTGTGTCATCCTGATTATGTGAAGATTGACGAATTGTGTTTTTTCAGCTGTATCCGCCCCATAGACATGCCAGCTGTTCCCGGAATAAACTATTCAGCAAAAGACCTGATGCGGGGGCTCTTTTTCAGTATTATGGTTATCATTTCTACAATCTTCATCGTACTTTCTATTTTGAAGAGAAAAGAGCTGTAAGTCGATGTAGCATGCACCTTAGCTCTCCAATGGCTTTGTGAATGTATGGAATTTGCTTTGTGTGTGTGTGTGTGTGCGTTTGTGTGCATTGTGTGGTGTGTGTGTGTGTTAGTGTGTGTATGTGTGTGTGTGTGTGTGTGTTAGTGTGTATAATATTATGTGTTTTGATGTGTGTGTGTGTGTGTGTGTGTGTGTGTGTGTGTGTGTGTGTGTGTGTGTGTGTGTGTGTGTGTGTGTGTGTGTGTGTGCATGAGTGAGCACATGCATGTGTACGTGTGTGTGTGTGTGTGTGTGTGTGTGTGTGTGTGTGTGTGTGTGTGTGTGTGTGTGTGTGTGTGTGCGGTGTGTGTGTGTGTGTGTGTGTGTGTGTGTGTGTGTGTGTGTGTGTGTGTGTGTGTGTGTGTGTGTGTGTGTGTGTGTGCATATGTGTGTGTGTGTGTGTGTGTGTGTGTGTGTGTGTGTGTGTGTGTGTGTGTGTGTGTGTGTGTGTGTGTGTGTGTGTGTGCATGTGTGTGTGTGTGTGTGTGTGTGTGTGTGTGTGTGTGTGTGTGTGTGTGTTATGATTCTACGAAAAATCATTGTTTAATATGTGATGCCCTAAGAGTTTGTTGATTCTGTTAATTGCATGTATAATGTCGGGTTCTCATGTATGGTGGAATCTGGTTTATTGGCGACTGCTTCCCATAATTAAAAGTGTCAGGCAAACCAGGTGTTGGATAAACCAGTTGTTGGATAACCTGGGTAATATTGTGTACAGTTTAGAGATGGGGATTCACAACAGAGGGTTGGAAGATTGGGGTGATTGGATAAACCAGTGTCTGATAAATCAGATGTGACTATGTGGAATTTTGTGTGCATGCATGCAGCAGTCACTGTCTGTTGTTGTAATCTGATACACACCATCATATGCAGTCACATCTGATTCAGAATCAATATTAACTGCTTTGGGATGTATATGAATTGTTTTGCTGTTTGGTTCCATAATAGTGAATGTAAAAGATCATTTGTACTATAATTTCAACTTGTAGACTGAAATTCCCCACCATTCTTCTGTTGTACTCCAATGTATTCCAAATGCTTGGAGGTTAGTGTATGTGTGTACTTGTGTACTTGTGTGTATGTGTGCAGGCACATGTGCATGGGCGTATATAACTACAGTGGAACCTCTTATAACAAACTCCCCTAATAGTGAAAACCTCTCTATAACAGACTGCTTTTGTGGGACCAGATAGATTACTGTGCATATTAAATAACCTCTGAATAATGGAAACCTCTGTATAACAGACTGTTTTTCAGTTCCCAAAGTGTCCGTTATAGAGAGGTTCCACTGTAGTATATAAATAGGAAATGTATAATATGCTGTTTATTTTCCACAATTGAAGCAAGCAGCTACATACACATGGGGTATAATTATATGTGATGCCATGAACATGGCTGCCTAGTGGTAAAGATTGGACGTTAATTTAGAGTTTTAACCATTAACATTTCTGGCAGCATCTACAGGAGCTATTTTGGTTGAAACAAAGATTCATTTTCATACCTCTTTATCCTAAGTAGGGAAACTTCTCTTCTCTTAATCATTTAGTGAATTTAATCACTCAGCCTGGAAGGTCCTAAATAAAATACCAGAGGTTGCTAAAAAGCAAGGAGGCAACTGCTTCCTTTGCCTCATACATAGTTATGCCTTTGATCTGTGTAAAAGTGTGTGTGTGTGTGCGTACATGTGTACGTGTGCGTGCGTGTGTGTGAGTGTGTGTGTGTGTGTGTGTGTGAGTGTGTGTGTGAGTGTGTGTGTGTGTGTGTACGTGTGTGCGTGCGTGTGTGCGTGTGTGTGTGTGTGTAATTGTGCATATTATGTTTGTGTGTAAGAGTACATGCATGAGTATATATGTGTATGTTGTATGTGCATTGACTGATGCATGACTATTTCACTTCAATTTCAGTAATTATAGTCTTAATTGGATATGCGGGACAAGATCTCTACTGCAGTCACCCTGATGTTCTACATACTCTTCTGGATCCACCCACTCCATATTGCTCAGCAGTAGGTGAGGGAGTACACTTTATAATTGGAAGTTATAGTTCACAACAAATCAATCCCAAACAATTAAGAAGTCAGATCGCTAGCGCTGACAAGGCAACTTTTTTAACTAAATACATATGCATGAACGCACGCAACAAGTTAGTTGTTGTATGGCCAACTGTGCATTGGCTCTTTATTGCACTTCATGCCCTCAGGACCCAAGCTATAAATATGCCAATGCACAGTTCGCCATACAATGTATATTATGTATATATTACCGCATAGCGGGAAATTTTCACCGAGCAATATATTTCGTGAATTTTTGATTCGTATAATCTTAGCCCTAGACATCCACAGCTATGTTGTGCCCATGCAGGTAGTACATACATGCTAGGCCCCTGTACCACTGTTCTTTTGCGCAGCAGCAGTCAGACTTTGTTGTTTGTAACTGGATTTAATTGCAGTTTGCACTGAGATTTTGTTGGCTGTTTCTAGAAAAGCTGGTTATGCTGTATGTTGTCTTAAAGCTTCCACTTCTTTAAATGAGATGATCATGCAGGAGGATCGTGCACACCTGAAAGTTTCACGGCCCATTAGAAAGCAAAAGTAACCTCAAAACTTCGACTGAAGCCTAAATGGTGTAAACGTTTTTGACTTGTGCCATTTTGTTCACACTATACACTCAAAAGCTACTTTCCTATATACCGTCACCTAAGAAAATATTGTCTCCTGAATTTTAGGGATCTGCAAAAAATATCCGTGAATTTCAGAAAACGAGCCACTTGCGAAAAATTTTACAGCGCGAATATTTCCCGCTATACGGTACTTTCACCAAATTGAATATAATGTTGTGTGTTTAGAATTACTGTGATGATCATGATTCCTATTTTTGGATTTTAGGATTTTTCTTTCTTTTCTCAGTAATGAGTGCCTTCGCAATGTGGGTTTTACATTTGGGTTACATTGTTGTTCTCCTAATGTTTCCATTCTATGGAGAACACACCTTGAAGAAGAAGACGACCCTAATCCACATCATTTCTGTACCAATAACCCTGATTTTGTCCTCTATCCCATCCATTGTTGCCATGGCAGCTGGAGGATACTCTATTCACATGTTCCCACCAGTTGTGTGCATACCAGCGAACACTGACCTCACCTACTACACACTGATCCTTCCTGCATCAGTGATTGCTTGTACCATGACAATCCTGTGTATATTGCTGGTCTCCTTGATACACAAGGTCAGTTTGTATGTGTGTGTGTATGTGTGTGTGTGTGTGTGTGTGTGCATGTGTGCATATGCATGCGTGCTTCATCCCTACAAAATTTTGTGCACAATAATATAATATGTTTTGCCTACTTCTGCACAAGACTTGATCTAATAATACATTGCATTGCAATTGTGTCTTTTGAGATCCTGTGATATTATGAATTCTGTATGACATTGTGGGTGTGTGTATCTGTACAGAATGCTGGTATATATACAGACTATGTTGTATACTAGTAAATGCATAATAAATTAGTGCAAGCCTTAGCTTCCATTTTGTGATTCTTGGTGGTGGAAACTTTTGACATTGCAATTGAACCATTTTGTATTCTGCTTTGTTGCAGAGCTTTAGAAGAAACGCATCTATGGCTGGAAAGTACACAAGCAAGAGGAAAATGTTCTTCAGTGTACCAGAAATCAAGATCTTGCTAATTGCCATCATGTTGACAATTTTTGCAGTATCAATTCTAGCTCGATTTTCCTACACCCTCATCAGTGTTGATGAATACTCACATTTAATGGTAAGGGACGGGTTGTGCCATCTTCATGGTGACAATTCAGGGGCCAACTGTGCACAACGGAATTATCTTGTGGCTCAATCAGTCACTGCCATATTAACTTATATAATAGCTTGTCTTATACCCATCACGTATGTGGTATTTGGGGCTAGTCTTTCAGATAGCAAAAAGATAAAGGAGTTTTGTTGTGCTTGGATGAACGGAAAGTCAAAGGATAAATCAAATCTTAAGCGAGAGGGTACTCCCAATAATTCCAGACCTCGGATTGTGAAAAATGGTACACCAAACCCAGACTGGAATGCTGATGTCTGACTTTCACTATAATCTATTACCTATATACATCTACACTGTATATGATGCAATACTATATGAATGTATAATAATATTATACAGTATGCCTCAATGACAACGTTAACAGTATGATAACTGTGCCATTAATATAAATAATAATTGATCATGAGCATGTTTGTTTGAGTATGTTTCCTTAACGGTATACATGATACCAAAGTACACATACAGAGGCACACACAGCAGCAAGTGTTATGCCTTTTAATCAATTACAATTTTGCACATCGATATACAGTACATACATATAATATACATATACATATATGTATGTATGTATGTACGTATACTTCTTTATGCTTTGCTTGGTGTGTGTGTGTGTGTGTGTGCGTGTGTGTGTGTGTGTGTGTGTGTGTGTGTGTGTGTGTATGTGTGTGTGTGTGTTTACATGTGTGTGTGTATGTGTGTGTGTGTGTGTGTGTGTGTGTGTGTGTGTGTGTGTGTGTGTGTGTGTGTGTGTGTGTGTGTGTGTGTGTGTGTGTGTGTGTGTGTGCATGTGTGTCCAGCAACTACATGTGTGTTGGCAAAACTATAATTGCAGTATGATGCATGGCATTGCATGCATGCGGGTGTGTGTTACATGTGTGGACATTTGCTTGCTTGGTCTGGTTGGATGGGTATGAGTGTGGGTGCATCTGTAATGCATGCAGGTGTAGTGTTGTACATGTGTGTGCACGCATCTGCATGCATGATGGGAGTATGAATTTGCATGTATGTGTGCTTGTAGTCTATGAAGGGGTGAAATAGGGCTGACTCTGAAAGCAGGTATTGCACAGGATATCACTTTAAATTTCACACAATGTCATTGTCATTATCCATGTATCCCAAAGCATTGACACTATATTTACACACAGAATAAGATATACTTGGTAATTGTGAAAAATTAAATGATAATGTTATGTACAGTAAATATATTTGGTGCATGATCAGCTATATTCAAATTCAGTGAAAGCATGAGCACCGAATTGACCCTTAACTAGTCTTCATATGTGAACAGACTGCAATAATTATTATGTCCATTAATATTGTCCCTATGGAGGGATACAGAGACTAGTCTTGTGACATGTATGTAGATTAGTACTGTATGATGTGCAATAGCATAGTATACACCCAACTACAGTCTACCTGTCTGGAGAGATAGAAGCCAGTCTTAAGTGTTATGTGTAGGCTTTATCACGTGCAGTGTCTATGGTATAACGACATTTTTATGCTCATTGTGCCCATGGGAGGATAGCGGCTAGACTTGGTGCTTGTAGACTGAATGACGCACATTGAAGTATGCACCCATTGTACTCAATTTCATGGAAGGTGTGGATGTAGTGCTCTTGAAGGACTTTCAGCACTTCCCAGTACAAAGTTTAAGGGGCCAACTAGTATTTTCTATATGCATATCCTACCACATAGTGCAAACCACTATAAATTGTGAATACTGACATCCTCCCCCAAGGAAAGAATCCACTTGTAGGTTATTAATGTAACTTAGTTCAACTTTCTTGAATTTGAATAAGGCTAAAAGTCAATAATATTTAATTGATTCAAGTATACGTGTAAGCCATCATTGATGTCAGAGTCCAGAAAATCACCCGACCATAGCTGGTTGGAGGGAGTCACTCTTGTCTGTCTGATGGTGGTCATTGTTGGATTATTCTCAATCCCGACAGTTCTGTACTTTTCCAATCGCAGTGAAGACACTCAGGACTGGAAGTCCAGGGCTTCATCTCTGTATACCCTATTGGAGAATTTTGGGGAAAGCAGCATGAATGATACTCTGGATGAACAAGTAATGTTAACTGTATATAGGCATAGGAATTGGGAGTTTGCCCCCTCACTTTTAGTGAATAGGGTCCATGCCAGTATCATGTATCTACCATGTTGTTGTATGCTCCATCTAGCATGGTCCCTCACTGCATGGTGCATGTGGTTGTTCCTACACCTCTGTTAACTATAATGTGCCAAGCATGAATGCATGGCTATGTAGATGGGAAAATAGAGTTACATGGGAGTGACTTTATCGACTTTTGATACTACAGTAACTTATATGTTGCCACAGAGAATAGTTTAATAACTTCGTTTACAGTAACATTTAAATTTCTTTAGGTTGTGGTGTACAGACAGAGATATAGCTGCCTGCAGCAATCACTACAGATGTTGTGCACTATGTAGAAATCAGTACCATTTTTGAATTTGTGGCATATATTTAGTTTGGGGATTCACACAATAGTCACTTTGTTATCGTGTGGGCATTTGGAGTACTTTCAGTAGTTATGTTGTGTATACAGTATCTATCAGTATATATTTGCACATGCTTTGATAGGTATCAAAATCTAAGATAATATAGTAATATAATATGTCCTAGTTTGTGGTCTTTGCACATTCCACACATGCAATCACTTGCATTCGTGTGCTTAGAGTTTTACTTGTCCCATTTACATTAACTCCCATGTTGCTAATGGGCTATTTGCAATGATCAAGAATGAGATCCATTGAAATAATATATTTTAAGACAATGCCATCCATGCAATTGTGTTATGAAAATCGTACTTAAATGGTCTTCTAGGAGGTCACAACTTTGGCTTATTCCAACTATATATCCAGAAACCTTTGAACATACATATGGCTTGCCATGCAAGTGCTTTGGCTTTGTGACGTCCACAAATGCACTGAAAGGTTTCCTTATGGAAAAGTGACCCTTTGATTGAGTTTAATTGAGTTAATTGTGCTTAAATATTCTTTGATCTAGGAGGAGTGACTTAAAACTGTGTGCATGGGAGCTAGTAATATGTCACTATATGGTATATATAGGGTAACTGTAACGTTGTACCCAAGTCATGCAAGGGGTATATACATGCTCTTATGGGGGCAAGCAAATAGTAACTTTAGCGAAATTATAGAGTCGGACTCTGTGATTCATGAATCTAATTACAAATGAAAGATAGATTGGTTAGCTTCCTCACACAATTGAAAGCTCAGTGGCATACACATGTGTGTGTACCTTCTTAAACACAGTGCATGGCATCCCCTTATAAGACAAACTTTCATGATGTGAAATTCTTTTAAGACAAAATATGTTTCAAGTCCAAGACTGAGTAGAAATCAGTATGAACTTATAGTAAGATGGTAAGATGTGCGTTTAAGGTGGTCCGCCCCTTGACTTTCGTTTTGAGGAGGTTACGCTGTTACTGTACAATTTCAAACAAGTACCACCAGACAAGCTAAGACAAAATGAGGACAGCGAATCCATTCCTGTTGGATCCAGCAGCGTGCATTGTAAACAGCTTGTGACATTGGTCATAACCATGTTCAGAGAGAAATGTATCAATTTTATATGCCACACATACACATAGCTGCATGCACTAATTGTTATGATCAAGTAAATGAGTCTATAATCAGTACATAGGAAAAAGAAGTGCGTAAGAATAGGTTACAACACACCTCTGAGTTGTATATAGCAGTAACAATCTGATCAAGGGCACGTTAGCGCCTGAGGGCGGAGTGATTATTAATGCCATACAACGAGGACGCGTGGGTTATAACCGGCTTCTAAACTGATGCTAAACAACGTTAGTGCCTCCCTTGCGATTCGCCTACATGGAAGAGGGTGCCTATTAGTTGATCGACTATAATTGTCTGTTGTCAATTAACAGACCAAACCACAAAGATCTGTATGTTCCCAGCACTACCAAAGCATAGAGCAATACAGATCATACTGCAACTGTTTGTAACATACAAACTCACCAGGTCCTTTGATGCTACCAAGCATCAGTTTAGAATTATTAGTATCATTACACAGGACAAGAATGACACAGTCATGCACTAATCCTGCATTATAATATTTTTACTAATTCCTTTATAGACCAGTGAAGGCAGCATAAACCTGACCACCAACTGCAGCTACAGAATTAGGGGCAGTCATCCTTGTTATTCAGACTTGAGACATTTGTTTGGGATACCAGAAAATAAGACAACTGGACATTTACCTCAGCTTATAACAGTCACGTCATTCGTGGAGGCATCTGCTCTCGCAATGATAATGCATTATTATAAGCACGTACCTGCTGACAACAAATGTTTACAAACACAACTACCTCGGTACTGTAGATTTCTATATTCTCCATGTACTGATCAAAGGGTTGACTGGTCACTCACAAGAGAAGAGTGCTTGTCTATGGAGAGTGTCTGTGAAATGGAGTTTACCTCTTTGTCCCCCCTCCATCCATCACTGGTACCTGACTGCAATGCCATCGCAATGATTGGGGTAGGAGACTCAGTGTTTTGTGCCACGTCTACTTTATTGCAGTAATGATACATGTGTTTGCTTGGCATAATTATTAGGCTAAGCACAAATCTGTGGGCAACCTCATGCACATGCATGTATTGTCACGCAGTCAGTTTCTCAAGTGTGCATGGGGAGCTAGGGGGAGGGGGAGAAGGGGCTTATGTACATATCAAACAGTTGAGTTTTGACAGAAAAAAATAGCCTGGCCAGCTGTTGTAGAAATTGGCATAAACGTGGAAGAAGTATAATAGTCCCAAGTGGATTCGTTGGCTGCATACTAGTCAGTAATTCCCTGGAATTGAAGCGCACACATGCTACTTCCTATAAGAAATTTAGTTCTTTTATGAGTGTGTGAATTCATGTGCTGTAAATCAGGAGGGTTTCATTTTGCGACCAATGGGGGAGGAATACATATTCCCCTTCAAAGCTAGCTCCCCCCCCCCCACACAGCACAAATTAGTAAACCATAGATGGTGGTATCATGTTAAAGCAGTGTATTACCATACCATGTGCAGTTTAACAACCATCTATATGACTGCAGGTCATCAATGCAGGTGCATGTAGGGAATTATAGGATGGAGTACAGTCACAAGATAACCTTTCATCTTTATAGTATGTGCATGAATTATGTTATCTTCTATTTTGCATGAATCTCAGGGTGGAAGGCAGAATCTCATGGAAACTAGCACAAACAATAAAACTGCTGGTGAAATAACATGCCATCACGACTATGTGAAGACCGAGGGTCTGTGTCTGTTCAGTTGCAGTCGGGCAGTTGACTTGCCCATCCCCCCTGGTCTCAGTTTGCCTGCTGATGACATTTGTCAGTGCATTATTTATGTTCTAGTAATTATCTTTGGATCAGTATTCATCATGCTGGCACTGGTGAAAAGGAAGGAAATGTAAGAGTTGGTGTGTACATACATGTATATGTGCACAAATGTCTTTCTACGTGATTAATGCATGCATGTGTGTGTGTGTGTGTGTTTGTGTGTGTGTGTGTACATGTGTGTGTGTGTGTGTGTGTGTGTGTGTGTGTGTGTGTGTGTGTGTGTGTGTATGTGTACATATGGATGTGCATGCTTGCCTGCATAAAGATGTGCATGTGTTTTACTTGTGTTGGTGCGTATAGAAGTGTCTTTATCTGAGCCTGCATGACATTCTGTATAATATTATACATATCTATCTATCTATATATCTGTCTATCCATCTATCTATCTATCTATCTATCTATCTATTTATCTATCTATAATATTATAGTATATATAATATTATATATATTATATTATATTATACTGTTACAACAAATTTCTGTCTGTAACAAAGCTTAAGTCAATGTCAGTGTAATGTACTGTAATAGAACATAGTGTTGGCTCTCACACAGTTCCATTACAACAAAATATTTGTGTGAGAATTTCCACTTTGTTATATCAGTGCTCCACTATATACATACTATGTATATGTATGGTGAGTTTTGTAATCTTGAATTATATCATTCTGCTTTGGGTGCTTTATGTGTTCAGAATTCAGGTGTTGTTTAATACCCCATTTACACTAGCCCAGTTTTAGTGGGCCAGCTCAGTTATGACCTCATTAGTCCAGTCCCTACATGGGGTGGTGACTTGGGTTGCTAAGCATATTATCTGTAATGAATTGTTGTGCCTTTTGTTTTGTTTGTCCTTAGGCTAAAATTTCCTACAGTTCTGCTACTATATTCAAATGTCCTGGAAATGTTTATTGGTAAGTGTCTTGGCAATAGCTTTTAGGTCAAAGTCACCAGGTGCGCACACACACACACACACACACACACACACACACACACACACACACACACACACACACATACACACACACACACACACACACACACACACACACACACACACACACATGCACGCACACACGCATGTACACATGCACATACACACACGTGTGTACACACATACACACACACACATGCGTGCATGTGTAGGCACACATAGACAGACACACCTGCAGACACACATATATTATGTACACTTACACACACACACATGCATGCACGCATGTACACACTGCAGTTACACCATACACACCCACACACCCACACACCCACACACACACAGGTAGTAGGTATGGGCATACATTTATATGTATATAGATGTATAATGTAATGTATAATGAAAGAGAGAAGTATATTACAGATCCATTCATGCAATGCACACAATTTGTCACTTCATCTAACACTGTAGTGGTTGTTATTCTGATTGGATTTGCCGGAGGACCAGGCATCTTCTGCAGTTATCCCGACTTCCTGCGTACCGTTCTCAGTTCACCCACTGCATACTGCACTATTTCAGGTGATACTACAACTGTGTATGGCTCATGCACTGACTATATATCACTGACTGTATTATTGACTGTATTATTATTATTATTACTGACTATATTATTGTATAGAATACAGTATATGTGTAGTCGCAATAATAGTATTCCGAGATATAAGACTGTCTTTGAAGAACCTTAGTGGTTGTGAAAGTTTGGCAGTCTTTCAAATATAATTTGAATAATTTAGTGGTTTGGGTATTGGAGTGTGTTTTAGTGATCTCAGAAGTACATGCAACACCAATAAATGGTACATTCACACCTTTTTATACCGAACCACCTCAGGACCACTCAAAGGTTCCCTATATCAGGCTGTTCACTACATTGGGGCTGATTTTTCAATCATAGAGAATTAAATTGGTGTACATTCCAAGGTCTATATGTTCGTTACATTGGGAGTTCATTGTATCCAGGGTTCATCATAGAGAGGTTCAACTGTGCTTTTGCTGTTTTGTGATGATGAAATGGATTGCTCATAATGTGAATAGATCAGTTTGCTTGTACTGTTACTTCTGTGGGGTACATGCCATGTACACATACGTACACACACACACACACACACACACACACACACACACACACACACACACACACACTGTACACACACTGTACACACACACGTGCTCACACCCACCCACACCCACACCCACACACACACACACACACACTGCACACACACAAACACACCTACACACTGTTTTGTTCTTTAGTACATATTCAATAGGACTTTATTCCAGCTCCCCACAACTATCATCAGGTTTACTTTTCCACTTTGGAAGCATGGCTATCTTCACAACATGGATTCTACACTTGGGATACATCATTGTCCTTCTGATGTTCCCCTTCTATGGAGAACAAGTGTTAAAGAAGAAAGCAAATATTATTCATGCTATTTCTGTGCCACTAGTCCTGCTTGTGACCAGCATTCCTCCCATTGTAGCAGTGTCAACTGATGGATATTCTGTCATCAGGTTTCCACCATCATTGTGCTTTCCATCTACTCCTGACCTAACCTACTACACACTCAGCCTTCCTCTTTCGATCATTCTATCAACTCTGGCTATTCAGTGTGTTTTTCTTCTATTTCTGCTACACAAGGTTAGATCATTCTCATAAATGCTTGTGATTTGATGTTTGAGACAGTGACTGAATGTTCACTGCTTCGTTATCATCACTTCACATGTGTGTGTGTGTGTGTGTGTGTGTGTGTGTGTGTGTGTGTGTGTGTGTGTGTGTATGTGTGTGTATGTGTGTGTGTATGTGTGTGTGTGTGTGTGTGTGTGTATGTGTGTGTGTGTGTGTGTGTGTGTGTGTGTGTGTGTGTGTGTATGTGTGTGTGTGCGTGCATGCATATGTGCTTGCCTATACATGAAGTTTGCATACAAAATTGTTGTTGTTAGCTATATTCCTCTGAACGAGCACTGCTGAAATTACATTTTACACTGCATGCAGTACATTTGGTTCTTTGTGGTTGATATAGAAAAGGTACATTATGTGAACAACTATACCTTTCTCGCCTTTCCCTGTAGAGTATGAAAATGAAGGCTTTCACCGCCAAGGAGAATCCCAAAGGCAATAGAATCAAGAAATTCTTTAGCGTTCCAGAAATCAAGATCCTTCTACTTGCCCTCGTCTTTGTAATATTTGGAGTCCTAGTACTTATTCGTCTTTCGTACACTCTTTCTAGTGTCGAAGAGTACTTCCAATCGCTTTTGAGCGATGGTGTTTGTCACCTTTTTGGGGAAAATTCTGGCACAACTTGTCAAGAGAGAGAACCTCTTGTGGCAATGGCCAGCACAGCTGTGTTGGCCTACATCATAGCCCTCTTTGGGCCCACAACCAATGTAGTGTTCGTGCTCAGTCTCTCAGGAGGTAAGAGAAGGTGCACATGGTGTGGTCGTGGAAAACAGGCCGTGCACTGTCACAAAGGAGTAGTCACAGTGAACCAAAATGCCTCACTACCTCAGCATGCAAAGTACAGCACAGTTAGACCTGATAACAATATTATGGTAAATGCACAAAATTTAGCATAATTAACTTCGCTACTTTCAATTGACCTCACTTCATTCATGATCATTGTAAAATTCTAGCCCAAATGCTATCCTAAACGAC
>CAUJGJ010000208.1:548573-551073 GCA_963170055.1 Halisarca cf. caerulea | reverse complement strand
TCAGTATAATGCATGCATTTGTCGCATTCTGCAGAACCATGATGCAATGAACCAATCTTTGGCATTTGACAACAGCACCAATGTCCACAACTCAACAAACGTTACCTGTCATCCGGACTATGTGAAGACATGTGAACTGTGCTTGTTCAGTTGTAGACGGGCCATTGATATGCCTATTCCACCAGGACTGAGTTTGCCTGTAGACGACATTTGCCAGTGTGTGTTTTTTATATTAGTGGTAATCTTTACGGTGATGTTCATGGTGTTCTCAATTGCAAATAGGAAAGAAATGTAAGTTTGTTTGTGTGTGTGTGTGTGTGTGTGTGTGTGTGTGTGTGTGTGTGTGTGTGTGTGTGTGTGTGTGCGTGTGCATGTGTGTGAGCATGCATGCGTGCATGTGTGTACATGCATATGTGTATGCGTGTGGGTGCATGTGCACGTGTGTGTGTGTGTCTGTGTGCATGCATGTATGCATGTGTGTGTGTGTGCGTGTGTGTGTGTACGCACGCGCGCGTGTGTGTGTGTGTGTGTGTGTGTCTGTGAGTGTGGGTGTGGGTGTATATACACATGTGTACATTTAAGAAAATGTTGTTGCACTTGTAATTAACGAATGCTCAGTGTGCATGTCTATATAGTGCAGAGTAAATTATATTATATCACAGTTGCTATGCATTTTGCTCCATACTGTTTATTACATTCCACTTGCAGATTCAAGTTCCCCACTATTTACCTGTTCTATTCGAATGCTTTTGAATTGTTCGTAGGTAAGTGTTATCAGTAAAGTGAATATTAATCTATGTACAGGTGCACTTATATTTCAATGCATTCTGAGTTTAATTGTGGTTGTGTATATGTATGTGTGTGAACATGTGTGACATTTATTTGAGTATGTGTACTGAACATTTAGACCCTGTGAGGGATTTGTCTATTACGAACTATTAGTCATAGGTCATGTGAGTAGTGCATATTATGTAGCTTAAGTTGTTACGAACGGACACAATGTCCTTTATTCTTTTGCTAAGTTTCAATCTATAGTATGTGACCACGTGGAAGTAGCTGAGGTGGTCTTTTGGTGAATGGTTGAGTTAAGAAACAGTGTCCGAGTTCCGCAATGATTCCGTAGCTGAGTGTTACACATGTGTGTGTGTGTGTGTGTGTGTGTGTGTGTGTGTGTGTGTGTGTGTGTGTGTGTGTGTGTGCACGCATGTGTATGAGTATAAGGAACTCACATCTGCATGAATGAATGTTTGCTGCATCTTATTTCCAATTACATTCTGATGCATCCACTATACTATATTGCTAGGCATATTATATGAAATATACTTGTTAATTTGGACATGACGGACATGTGAGCTGTCTTCAAATTGGATTATTCTCTAGCTACTGTGGTTCTGATTGGATTTGCTGGAGGACCAGACCTTTTCTGCAGTTATCCTGACATTCTGCTCACCCTTCTCAGTCCACCCACTGCGTACTGCACTATTTCAGGTAAGAATGAAACCCATGCATAGTATACTTCCGAAGGTGGAATTAAGTTATTGTCAATGTGTGTATATTAAACCAGACTCAGAAGTTTATAATTTTTCATTAAATTTTATAATTTAATTTTATGTCATTGTTAAATAGTAACATGAAAAACGAAATGTTAACATAGATTTCAACAAGTATATATTCACACTTACATTATGCAACACACACACACACACACACACACACACACACACACACACCGCATGTTCATACACACACACACACGTACACACACACACACACACACACCGCATGTTCACACACACACACACACGTACACACACACACGCACGTGTGCACACACACACACACACACACACACTCACACTTCCGAAAGTGGAATTATGTTTATTATGTGCATTCTCAGCTGCATGGACTCCTAAGTTCATAAATTTTCATTAATTTCCCTTGTGTTTAGCTCTGTAAAAGAGTAATATGTAAAAATGAAATGTTGATAGATTTAAAAAAGTATATATTATTCACACTTACATTATGCAACATGTAGTAAACACGTGCACAGAATGCAGTTTCTGTATCTGGGCAATCCTGAATCACTAAATTTATAAGAAGACGTTATAATAATTATGTATTCCATCCGACAACAGGTGTACTTTTCCACTTCGGAGCTATGGGTATCTTCACAACATGGATTGTACACTTGGGGTACATCATTGTCCTTCTGATGTTCCCCTTCTATGGAGAACAAGTGTTGAAGAAGAAGACGAAAATTATTCATGCTATTTCTCTACCACTAATCCTGCTTGTGACTAGCATTCCTCCCATTGTAGCAGTGTCAACTGATGGATATTCTGTCATCAGGTTTCCACCATCACTGTGCTTGCCAGGATCTTCTGATCTCACCTACTCCACTCTTAGCCTCCCTCTTTCATTGGGGATGTTTATTCTTATAGTCCAGTGCCTGCTACTAATAATCTTGATTCGCAAGGTGTGTATACGGTGTGTGTGTGTG
>CAUJGJ010000208.1:526073-546073 GCA_963170055.1 Halisarca cf. caerulea | reverse complement strand
CACCAGACACATGCACTACAAATTTTATGGAAACTGTTTCAGAATAATTTTACCAGAACTGGCTGCTACAAATTGATCGAGCACTAGAAGAAGGTGAGGAATCCACCGGCCATCTGAGGTTGTACTGAGACAGTTTTTCAGCATTCTTGCAGGTCAACTGCCAGTCAGCTGTAGTACCCTCAAGTGTGATCTGTAGACTCTATGAGAACAATCTCATAGACGGTCTTTTCAAGAGAACCAGTGGCTGAAAATCGAGGCATAATCAAATTGTGAGTCGATCTCCAATCCTATGTGTTCCTTGATCTGATTGGTGAATTGTGGAAATACCTTTTCCCGTGTTCTTCTGTGATCTTTTCACAAAATCATCCCTTGGAGCATGAAGTTCTTTCTTCCCTCGTGAGATACGCAATGCTTCCTCAGTTGTTTGGCGTTAGCTTTAATGTGGAAGGAAAGCCCTTGTGTGATACACATGCAGCCATATCATGTCGGGGCTCATTATACGAGAGGGTAGTGATGCACACATATAACAGTCATGAGTTTTGTTGGTGGATTTCTAGCCATAGCACATGCACCATGTGCACCTAGACACCCTGGCCATCAGACCCTATAGATTGGGTAGGCGATAATGGACAAAGGTATTAAACAGAAAGCCTGTACTCACAGGTATCGATTTTGACTTGACAAGTAAATCAGATGCTCAAGAGACCGGCAAATTATAATTCATTTTTACATTAAAATATAATAACAGACAGTCTTTAGTACCATAATGACTTAGTTTCACTTTAAGCAACTTAAAGGAAAAATTATGAACGAACAGGGGTGTATAAAAAACATTTAAAAAGGTGCAGGATTGACACAGGATAATGCAAAAAGGCTTTATAAAAAGCACCCCCTGAGGCTCTAGCAACATTTGGAACAAGGGTAGGCACACTAGACAGGTATCCGCGCTATAATCTGATTGGTCTCAATAACTTCCGGACAATACAGGAAAAAATGGCTCTAAGAAGTACTTCGCACAGCTCTGCTACCTTCTCCTTTTCGGACGTGCAAAAATGTACTAAAGGGCTGAAAACAGCAAAAGGACTACGCTTGGATGAAAAAATTGGCTGCAAACCCGAATCCTATGCCCTCTCCCTTAGCAATGTAGTGGAAACCAACATCGCCATGAATTCCTTCGTAAATGCGGTCCACTTAGCGTTCAGCCATCACTACCCTCTGGTATTGAGTCCCGACATGATATGGCTGTGTATCACGCAAGGACTATCCTTCCACATCAACGCTAACGCCGAACAACTGAGGAAACATTTCGTATCTCACGAGGGGAAGAAGGAACTTCATGTACGAAGGGACGATTTCGTGAAAGGATCACAGAACCCGTGGGAAGAGGTATTTCCAGAATTCACTGATCAGATCAAGGAACACATAGGATCAGAGACTCACGATTTGATTATGCCTCGATTTTCAACCACTGGTCCCGTTGAAAAGGCCGTCTGTGAGATTGTTCTCATGGAGTCCATGAAATCGTACTTTGAGTATCATTTCCATACATTGTGTGGTATTCCAGAGATCACACTTGAGGGTACTACAGCCGACTGGCAGTTGATCCGCAAGAATGCTGAAAACCTGACTCAGTATGACCTCGGCTGGTGGATTCCTCACCTTCTTCCAGTGCTGGATCAATTTATAGCAGCCAGTTCTGGTAAAGTCAACAAGAAATTCTGGAGTAGTTTGTATAAAATTGCTCATGCGTCTGGTGGTGATCGTGTTACTGGGTGGATCCTAAAGTTTTTCCCATATATTGGCGCCAATGGAGATACTCGAAGTAGATGGCTGGAGTCATCTGAAGACATGAAGGACAACCCTTGGGCTGGAGTGACAACAGAACAGTTTCCATCTGGTCTATCCCAAGCACCTTTTCAATGGCAATATTATGAAGAGACATATAACATGAGTTTTGTTGGTGGATTTCTGGCTATAGCACAGAACCCAGACACCCTGGCCATCAGACCCCAGATTGGGTGGGTGGTAGTAGACAAAGATAGTAAAGAGCTAGCCTGTCCTCACAGGTTTCCATTTTGACTTGACAAGTAAATCAGATGCTCAAGTCTAAGAAATAAGTTCAACTTGATCCTTTTGTAGCACAATTATATAGCTTATAATCTTTTCAAATGTCTGCATTCCCTTTGACCTTCACACTTTGCTGTATTCACGTACCAACTTTTGAACAATCATGCCATTGAATTTCTGAATCATTGATTTTCTTGCTCTAATCTACTTTTTGCATCTGCATCTGCAAGACTGTTAACGATGTATTAAGCATATTAAGCACATTACTTAGTCTAGTAGTTTAATTGAAATTATTGCAGACAGAATATGACGGGCGTGTACGTACGTACGGCTCCATTTTCTGGTTGCCAGGAAACCCCCTTATTAGGATCCCCTTTAAGCTGAAGCCACTTAAACTCCCCTTATCCGGGCACCTTGGGACTGGACACTGTCCATAACTCAGAAACAGCTGTAACTGGGAATACACATGTACATTTTGTTCATACTGTATAGAGTACAGTACCATATATACGGACATACTATCACAATTGGCAGTTGATCTGGCATACGTAGTACATACTAGGTTACTAGATTCCGCCATCTTTTCAGAGTGAGCTCTTACCACGCGCTATTATTATTAGATCATAGATAATAGAAATCTAGATTAGATCATAGACCCTATGATTAGATTCATTCACATGACCTCATAGGTTATAGGGAACCAACCTGGTAGACAGAGGTGCCCGGATATGGGGAGTCCGGATAAGGGGAGTTTGAGTATAATGTAATCCCTGGGCCATGCATGCAACACTTCCTCCAATAATTGTCACCTGCATACACTGCACTGCAGAGCATATTATGACTGTCACAGCAAATGTGTTCTTTTTAGTTGTTTTTAGCTTGTCTGACAATTATAGCACATGTTACATAATATATTGAATAGTTTACAAGCTACTATAATTACAAAAATTAATTTAAATCTTCACTTATTTGTACACCAGTGGTGGTGTTTCAGTGTGCGTATGTGGCCACAGTGTTTACACCATAGACATGCTACAGTAAGTACATGTGTAAATGATACTACATTAAACGTTTTGTACACAATTTATGTGCCCATGATCATGCATGCTTTCAGAGATATTCATTGTGTCTTCAGAAAGGAGCCCTACATATATGTATGTATCAAGATTCATGGACATCCATATTAATTTGATCAGTTATGAAAATTGAAAAAGTGCAGTTCTCCATTGAAACAGAATTCAAATGCAATCTACATTTCATCATCATTTCAGCAAATTTACCTTGCAGTTCATATAAAATCTAGACAATATATGCATGGATTAACTTTTGATACTCTTATAAATACGTAAAAACTATAATGGCCGTAAGAACTATATGATCTCTAAATGTGTGACTGTATGTGTGTGTGTGTGTGTGTGTGTGTGTGTGTGTGTGTGTGTGTGTGTGTGTGTGTGTGTGTGTGTGTGCATGTGTGTGTGTGTGTGTGTGTGTGTGTGTGTGTGTGTGTGTGTGTGTGTGTGCATGTGTGTGTGTACATGCACACATCTGTATGCATGAGTGTGTGTTGCGTATCTTGCATAATTATATTATAATAATACATTGTCAATTTATATTCTGATGCATCCAGTGTATAATTATTACATATCATCTGAAATGTACTGGTTAATTTGCACATGACGGACATGTGAGCTGTCTTAATTATAAGTAACTGTTAGTAAATGTTGCTTCAAATCATTGAATTTCCCTAGCTATTGTGGTTTTGTTTGGAATTTGCTGGAGGACCAGACCTTTTCTGCAGTTATCCTGACATTCTTCTCACCCTTCTCAGTCCACCCACTGCGTACTGCACTATTTCAGGTAAGAATGCAACTCATGCATAGTACACTTCAGAATACGGAAATAAGTCATTGTGTGTATATTAAACCGGACTCAGAAGTTTATAATTTTTCATTAAGTTTATGTCATTGTTAAAGATTAACATGAAAAATGAAATGTTAACATATAATTTTAGAAAGCATATATTCACACTTACATTATGCAACACACACACACACACACACACACACACACACACACACACACACATACACACACACTCACACACTCACACACTCACACACACTCACACATGCACACGTACACACACACACATACACACACACACACTCTCACACACACTCACACACACTCACACACACTCACACATGCACACGTACACACACACACACACGCACACACACACACACATGCACACGTACACACACACACACACGCACACACACACACACACACACACACACACATGAATGAACGCATATTATGCACATGTATATACGTACACGCACATGCACACATGCAAATTGCTCTTCAAAAGGACTGCCTGATAAACAGATACACAATGTCATGATACATTGTGAAAGGTCCTATCTGAATGCAGTTAAACCTCTCTCTATAATGAACCCTGGATACAATGAACTCTCAGCATGATACATCAAAGTTAACATAGAACTTACATGCATCTATTTAGTCTGTTGCAAAAGAACCCTGAGTTAATGAACACATTGCATGATATAGTGAACATTTGCGGCAGTCTGGAGGCAGTTCTTGTAGAGAGATTTGACTGCATTCAATTATGTTTGATATTATTGCATCGTGGCATTGCTATGATATGTACGTGACATTGTGTGTCATGATCTTTTCAGAACAGTTGGGTCCGAGTGTTCAGGCTGCTTCTGACGCAGACTACTTCCTAAAATCACCAAGGCCGACTGAAATATACAGTGAAACGTCTATAATCTGAAGTCCTCCAGATGTCTAATCCGACCATCTTATAAATAATATGTGATGTACTGCCACGATATTGAAGCATGCTATGAATCACTCTGGAATCCAAAACCTCACAATCGGACATTATAATCTTGAAGCCCCATATTGAGTTTCGGATCTGAGAGCTAGGTTTAAATTCACTGTATATACAGCAGAACCTGCCTAATCTGCAACCTATATATCGATCTATAGACCAGCATCCACCTAAATCGACCAAATTATTTGGCACCGACCATAAATTCACCATACAATTTAACTGACCCCTATAATCCAGCAACCTAGCTGCTAATCCAGTACTGTTTTTCATTCCCTAATGGGTGCTGAATTATACAGGTTCCACTGTGCGTACAACCATATGTCCAACTGATTATCCCCTAACTGAAGGGAGAACACCCAGTAAATCCGCGAATCTCATTGGTCGCAAAATTTGTCACAGTGGTATATAAAAGACCGGAAAAGATGGCTTCGATCAACTCGTCTACTTTCTCTGTTTCGAACGTAGTTGTAAGTACTGAAGGACTGAAGACAGCAAGCAAACTGCGCCTGGGTGAAAAAATTGGTCGTAAGCCCGAATCCTATGCCCTCTCCCTTAGCAATGTAGTGGAAACCAGCATTGCCATGAATTCCTTCGTAAATGCTGTCCACTTAGCGTTCAGCCATCACTACCCTCTAGTATTGAGTCCCGACATGATATGGCTGTGTATTACGCAAGGGCTGTCTTTCCATATTAACGCTAACGCCGAACAACTGAGGAAACATTTCGTATCTCACGAGGGGAGAAAGGAACTTCATGTTCGAAGGGACGATTTCGTGAAGGGATCACAGAACCCGTGGGAAGAGGTATTTCCAGAATTCACTGATCAAATCAAGGAACATATAGGATCGGAGACTCACGATTTGATTATGCCTCAATTTTCAACCACCGGCCCTGTTGAAAAGGCCGTCTGTGAGATTGTTCTCATGGAGTCCATGAAATCTTACTTTAAGTATCAATTCCACTCATTGTGTGGTATTCCAGAGATCACACTTGAGGGTACTACAGCTGACTGGCAGTTGATTCGCAAGAATACTGAAAACCTGTCTCAGTATGACCTCGGCTGGTGGATTCCTCACCTTCTTCCAGTGCTGGATCAATTTGTAGCGGCCAGTTCTGGTAAGGTCGACAAGAAATTCTGGAGTAGTTTGTATAAGATTAATGATGCGTCTGGTGGTGATTTTGTTACTGGTTGGATTCTAAAGCTTTTCCCATATATTGGTATCAATGGAGATACTCGAAGCAGATGGCTGGAGTCATCTGAAGACATGAAGAACCCTTGGGCTGGAGTGACCACGGAGGAGTTTCCATCTGGTCTATCCCAAGCACCGTTTCAATGGCATTATTTTGCAGAAACGTATAACATGAGTTTTGTTGGTGGATTTCTGGCCATAGCACAGGACCCAGACACCCTGGCCATCAGACCCCAGATTGGGTGGGCAGTAGTAGACAAAGATAATAAAGAGCTAGTCTGTCCTGCAGGTTTCCATTTTGAGGCGACAAGTAAATCAGATGCTCAAGAGACATTTGCTTTGTCTAATAATTCAACATCATGCAGAATCTTGTAGCATAGCTTAGTTTCACATATTTGTATCCCTTAATTTACTCAGCAAATTTCACTGAGTGTGTATACTGTAGTTCCAATTTTTAAATTAATGATTTTTTAGCTCTAATCTGTTTTAAATGTGGCATCTGCATGACAATATATTATATTTAATTTATATTTATGTAATCCTTAAGCATGGTAGTGTGTTGTATTGTCAATGTAGACCTGCGTATGCATGTTGTATATATAAGAAGATATGCATGCATTGGTCCATGGGCGGTGGAATTTTAACTGCACGAGGAGGCACTGCACCCCCTCCCTAAATTCTTAGGCCATACAAGTACTAGCTACAGTGACATGCCCGCAAGGGAGTATTGCATTTACTGCTTGAGACCTGCATGAGGGCAAGAGCAGTAAATGTGATACTACTGAGAGACGGGGGTGTAGTAACTATATAGCTTCTATTTTGCCAAATAAACACTCTGACAAATTCGCTGAATGATGATGATGAAGGCATCTTGAGCATCTGTTAAGTGATATATCCGCTTTAAACAACTTCAAAATCGATGTGATCAAAGCACCGATGGAGGTTTAACGAAAGAAGTCAAATACTGTATGTGCCCCGGGTCTCTTGCAGTTTATTCCCAGGTCGTAAATTCATTCCTGCCTATATAGGCAGCACTTTTGATGTATGATGTCATCATACTAATTAGTATTATGAAAGACCCAACTGGCTTAACCCAGAGATTCTGGAGAGTGTAGGACAGGGTCATCTGCTCTATGCATGCTCATGCATGCAACTGAGAGGTGGCACTGCTCAATTCCAAGTGGAGACAGGCAGGTGGCAGGGTGTAGCACGAGAAGATCAAGTTTGCCAGGAGTGTGATGATTGCGTGATTGAGGGGGTGGCACCATTGGATGTTGAGCTGCCCTGTCTGCAAATCAGCGTCAACCCATTATTGCACGTACTTGTGAACTGAAAAGTGAATTCAATGACTTGAGCACAGAAGGTTGCTGTGATTGTGGACCAAGCTTGAGCAGAGATCACATGCAAGATTGTAAAACTCGAACTCTTATAGGTGTAATGTGGTGTGCCCGTTTAATTCAGCTAATCTGACTTACAGTCAATAGTTTTCATTTTGCTCTATTAAATTTTTGTCTTTGTGCCACATTGGGTATCTCATTACCCTAGTGTCTGCTGTACATGTGTGCACATTATTATGATTGATTGTTAATTAATTGATTGATAGGCTGAAAACCCTCAAAGTACGATAATTATTATTTTCACAAATCTTAAGGTAGAACCACATATTGATTCTATAAATCCTCATGCATGCATGTCTACTATGACATCATACAACCTATCATAGATAATATAGACGTATGTATATATCACCTATGAATCTATGCAACAATTTAACAAAAATTGATGCCACTAGCTTCTCATGCAAGCAGTATCGATGGATGATATTCCTTCATTTGCTATAAATGCATCATACACCCCTCCCTAAAGTTTACACGTTTCATTGCCACTGTGGTCTAAATGCATGGTCATGCATGCAGGTGTATTTTTAGTCTAGTTTGTTAGACTGTCCTAGTAAGCCTGCTGTGCATGCGGTGTTTTCTGGGATGACCTAGTAAGCCAGACTATAAATTATGTTTGTAGTTATGTAATATATATATTTTTTTTTTCTTTTTTTTAATTAAATCATTATTATTTTAGCAGCAAGAAAGCAAAAGGGGAAAAAAACAACAACAAACAAGTAATTCGAGTTAAAAACTCGTGGGGGCTGCCGCCCCACGCACTCGAATCACTTGCAAAGCATTGGAGTGTAAGTGCACAGCTGAACATTCATTGAACATACTGTTTATTGTAACTGGACGATTGTTTTGAAAACAATTACCATATTTGGCAATTGTTTTCAAAACAATTCCTATAACTCATTCCTGTATAAATTCATACTTCTCTATTACTATTATATAAATTCTTTATTATAAGACTTTTCTTTAAATCCATATAATATATATATATATATATATATCGGACAAGCGTTACACACCAGAAGTCCAAATGAAAACAATATAGGGGCTGCCTGCGGCAGCCCCTAAAAAGACATCACATAATAATATAATTCACACAATACAACAGCCATTAATAGATACAGCATTGAAATTTTGCATACAAACACTGATTTTTTGACAGAGTTTTAAATAGGTGAGGGGATCATGCGTAATGCAGCGGGATCTTTGTGCAAGATCATAAAAGAAATCAAGGGCATCCTGGCCAAATACTCCAGTAGATTCAAATGCTATTGGTTGGAAGATGTGCATGATAGATAGCTCCTCATACAATGACCTCTTCCTTTCAGCAGCGTGATCAGCAAGCAACCCAGCCCAAGATGAAGACATGCGTATGTTGGAGGGCGCAAAAGAGTCCCAGCACGTGACATCCCAGACCAGGGTTCGCCCCTTTGCCCAGGGGATGATGGTAAGGCCATCAGGTTGCTTCCCATCCAAACGGCAGAGACCTCGAGGCTCCAGAGTTGCTGGGATGTTGGCAGCTGTGAGTGTCCGGTGGACAATGTTGTTAAGTGCTGCATGGCGTGGAATCCTGCCTTCACTTCTCCTACAGCTAAGCCCATGGACTCCTGTGGTATCTATCTATCTATCTATCTATCTATCTATCTATCTATCTATCTATCTATCTATCTATATATATATATATATATATATGTATACACACACATGCACACCCACCCACTCACCCCCCCCACACACCTACACATACACACACACACATGTGCACGTACACACGTACACACACGTACACACACGTACACACACACACACACACATGTATACACACACACACACACACACACACACACACGTACACACACACACACACACACGTACATACATGCACACACACACACACACACGCACGCGCGCACACACACACACACACACACACACACACACACACACACACACACACACACACGCACCAATATTATACAGAGTCCACATAGCTCTAAGACTTGCTGATATTTGGGGACTGACATTACCAAACGAGGCTGGATCTCACCTTTCCAGCAAGGAGGCAGCAATGCATGCTGTAAGGTATGGGCATGATAGATGGAATTGGACCTTTACTTACAGGCAACCAACAGCTGATACCAGTGGGAGATGTATAGCGAATATCTGGCACACCCTTATCCCCTTCTTCAAACTGCTTGGAATAACACGTAGACAAATCAGATTCTACAGATTTGGAGTTAGCAGAAGTCGTTTTTACAGGCACCATTTTGCTATATAGTGGGTTTTTTATGAAGAGCAGGTTGGATAGTACTGGTATAGGTTTGCTATTAGGTTGTTGAGATGGAGTCAGGGCAGAGTCACCAAGATTCAAGATGGTATGAACACCTAACGATAGAGATTTCTCCTGCAACGGCAATCCAGTAGCAACCTGCAGCAACGGGTCCTGTAGAGAAGTATTCCCCATCAATAACGAATCGACGTGTCCGGATTCAGTGGCTATGTTGTCACTGCATGTGTTTAATTTGTACAAACCCGACTTTAATTCCTGGGTGTTCTTGATCAGTGGTTCGAAGGTACGTTCCAGAGACTTTACGTTAATGAAATCATCAAGACATTTCTGGTTCCAATGTAGTTGTGATGGCGATTTCTCCTTGATCTTTGTTCAGGTCTGTAGTTGCTTGTTTTCATTCACATTTAGACAAAGGGTGACATTGAGAGATCACTCAGTGTGTTGGGTTGCTTGTTTTCATTCATATTCAGGCAAATGGGTGACATTGTTAAGAGTGTAAGAGTGTATTGTTAAGAGTGTATATTATAATTATAAAATATGAAATAATGATATTATTATACATCATCGTGAAACTTGAGGGACCCAGTAAAATAGTATCATAATAATATGATAAAAATCATCACTGGTCATAGCCAAAACGGCCCTTAACCTCAGTAGAATAAATCATTGCATCTTGCAGGACAGCAGGGAAAGAGTCAGATAAAATAATGCATAGTACAAGGAGGTGGGACAAAAACAACCGAAAAACAATGAACAAGAACTGTTACTGTAACAATTAAAAGGAATGAACAACAACACCTAAACACAGGGAGCACAGCCAACATTACTGGACATATGTATCATATGTATCACTATATATGTGTTTTTGATCAGTTGAAAAGGGCAGGGTTCTATCCAGTGGGGGGGGGGCGGGGGGGAAGCTTCCACCCCAAACTCCCTAGCTTCCACCCCAAACTCCCTAGCTTCCACCACAAAAAAAAATCCAACTGCAATACAAATTACTATGGATCTCGAGTAGGCCCTACTTGAGTGTCCCTTGAATGATCTAAAATGGCCTCAAATACAACCTTGTATAACCAAAAAACTCAAATTTTCCCTAGGGGGCATGCCCAAGGACCCCTCTAGTTAAGTACGTATACTTTTGCACTCCATAATATATCCGGTCGTGCACAAACACACACACACACACATACACACACACACACACACACACACACACACATACACACATACACATACACACACACACACACACACACACACACGCGCGCGCGCGCATGTACACACATCGATGCACATGTATACACACAGGCACTCATGTCACTACTATAGAGAACGCCCTACTTGAGTGTCAAAATCAGCATTGAATGATCTATAAAATGGCTTAAAATGCAACATTATATAACCTAAAAACCCAAATTTTCCCTAGGGAGGCATGCCTCCAGATCCCTCTAGTTAAGTATGTATACTCCTACACTCCATAATATATATGGGCATGCACACACACACACACGCACGCACGCACGCACACACATGCATGCACACACGCACATACACACTGACACATGTGTGCACATGTATACACACAGGCACTCATTGTATTACTATAGAGAAGGCCCTACTTGAATGTGAAAATTGGCCTTGAGTGGTATAAAATGGCCTCAAATGCAACATTATCTCACCTAAAAACTCGAATTTTCCCTGGGGGGGGCATGCCCCCAGACCCCCCTAGTTTCATACGTATATATATACCCCTGCACTCCATATACATATCTGCATACACCGTACCCCTATTATCACCGCACTGCATGTGTTTTATAGATGTCTAGGATACCACATATACATACATGGACCTGCCCCCCTACTATACTTTGTAATTACCCCCCCGGCCCCCATCACCCAGCTATATATGTACATACAATACATGCATTAAATCTATGTGTATATCTTGCACGGCAGTCATTCACTGTAATATTCAAGCTTCCCCCCCAAAATTTTAATCCTAGATAGAACCCTGCCTAGATAGAACCCTGAAAGGGTGACAATTCTGGATACATAATTGTACTGCATGCAGCACAACCTTGAGCACAACACATCAGTCATTTTATATCATGATTATGTCACAATTCCGTGAGGTTCTGAGCTTTGTCCACAAATATAATATTATTATAGTTTTAACAGGAAGCCCCATCAGTTCGGAAACTGGTCCAATTACTTCCGGACATACACTCAGGAGAAAATGGCTCTAAGCAGTGTTTCGCCCAGCTCTGTTACCTTCTCCGTTTCGGACGTGCAAATAAGTACTGAAGGGCTGAAAACAGCAAAAGAACTGCACCTGGGTACAAAAATTGGCCGCAAACCCGAATCCTATGCCCTCCCCCTTAGCAATGTAGTGGAAACCAGCATTGCCATGAATTCTTTCCTTATGGCCGTCCACTTAGCGTTCAGCCATCACTACCCTCTGGTATTGAGCCCCGACATGATATGGCTGTGCATCATGCAAGGACTATCCTTCCACATCAACGCTAACGCCGAAAAACTCAGGAAGCATTTCGTATCTCACGAGGGGAAGAAGGAACTTCATGTTCGAAGGTACGATTTCGTGAAGGGGTTACAGAACCCGTGGGAGGAGGTATTTCCAGAATTCACTGATCAGATCAAGGAACACATAGGGTCAGAGACTCACGATTTGATTATGCCTCGATTTTCAACCACTGGTCCCGTTGAAAAGGCCGTCTGTGAGATTGTTCTCATGGAGTCCATGAAAGCGTACTTCGAGTATAAAGTCCACACATCATGTGGTATTCCAGAGATCACACTTGAAGGTACTACAGCCGACTGGCAGTTGATTCGCAAGAATGCTGAAAAACTATCTCAGTACAACCTCGGCTGGTGGATTCCTCACCTTCTTCCAGTGCTGGATCAATTTGTAGCAGCCAGTTCTGGTAAGGTCGACAAGAAATTCTGGAGCAGTTTGTATAAAATTGCTCATGCGTCTGGTGGTAATCGTGTTACTGGTTGGATTCTAAAGCTTTTCCCATATATTGGCGCCAATGGAGATACTCGAAGCAGATGGCTGGAGTCATCTGAAGGTAAGAAGAACCCTTGGGCTGGAGTGACAACAGAGCAGTTTCCATCTGGTCTATCCCAAGCACCGTTTCAATGGCATTATTTTGCAGAGACGTATGACATGAGTTTTGTTGGTGGATTTCTGGCCATAGCACAGGACCCACACACCCTGGCCATCAAACCCCAGATTGGGTGGGCGGTAGTGGATAAAGATAATAAAGAGCCAGCTTGTCCTCGCAGGTATCCATTTTGACTTGACAAGTATATCGGATATATACTCAAGAGGCAATTTGATTCAATCATTTATGTTGTCTGATTTAACAACAGTTACTGTTACAGTCTCTTGTAGCATATATGCGTAGTTTCACATCTTTGCATTTCTTTTGATCTGTGTATTTTGCTGTGTGCTATAGTTCCGACTTCTGCTCTATCTGTTTTAAATGTGGTATCTGCAAGACAATATTTGTTATCATAAGCATGGTAGTGTGTTGTATTGTCCAATGAATGTAGACCTGCATATGCATGTGGTGTAATGGATGGGTACACACGTATGCATCTAATAATGGTATAAATGCATGGTTATGCAGGTATATTTTTAGTTTTGCTCATCTTAGTAAGCCCACATGCAATGCTTAATGGGGCGATCTAGCAAGTCAGACTATAATATATTAATTTAATTTGTGGTTATGTAATAAGTCACGATTATTTAATTTATTATAAACCATTTAAAAACCATTTAAAAATGAAGAAGATGTAGGGGTAAAATTGTCTGATGTCAAAAAACATTGGAACAGGGTAGGGTTGTTTGCTACATAGGGCTGGAAGGGCTAGGGGTCATGAGGGCAAGCCTCTTATATAGAAGCTTGTGCACTCTCATGACATACCACCACATGAGGACAAAACAAGTTAATACTCCTCGTTTTACCTCTCTGATACGCTGACCATATACCCGCTTCTTCTCATTTTCGTGCTTCTCAGTCGAATGTTGCTGTAATGGTTTGGGATCTGTTAGAGGAAGTGAACGTGAACAGTCGAACTGCATTTTTATAGATGTAAGGGTATTCAACCCCAGCGCCCAATCAAATTGTTCTTCCTCTCTAAGTGCCACATACAAGTGACATGAGCAAGAAAAGAAACGAGATAACAAGCAATGGATCTTGGAGGTGGAACATGCAAGTTTGACCCATCTTGTAATGTCTTGCACTGGTGGTATGGGTTCCATTACCACAACATTCTACAAGAGGCTGGCTCCATGATCAGTGAGGGAGGGACATACCATACTCTCAAGCAGTTCATCTTATCAGAACCAAGCTCAGTTTTGCTCTTTGAGATCCTCCATCACGTACATCAGAGGTGCTTGGTCAGCGAGACACCGTTACATCTCAGAAGCTGGGCACAATCTTGATATCCAGCTATCAGGGGGACACTTACTTATAATTAGTCTATTTAGATGCGTGATTTATTAACGGTGAATGTTTTTTTTGCTTTCTAGCTAGTGATGTGATGTAATGCTAGTTACTTTATCTATTCTGTATCAGGCAGTGCGCATGTGTGCCTATTTCATTTATCATTCGTATTAAAAAAAAAAAACTTGCAAGTGATTCGCGAAATTTACATCTCGCGAAAATTTCGGACAGTACGGTATGTACTTGAGGCATCTGCGAGTCTGATTGGGCTCAATAACTTCCGGACAAGACAGGAAAAGATGGCTGCGCACAGATCTTCTACTTTCTCCGTTTCGGACGTGCACAAGTGTACTGAAGGACTGAAAACAGCAAAAGAACTGCATCTGGATAAAAAAATTGGCCGTATGCCCGAATCACATGCCCTCTCCCTTAGCAATGTAGTGGAAACCAACATCGCCATGAATTCCTTCGTTAATGCGGTCCACTTAGCGTTCAGCCATCACTACCCTCTGGTATTGAGTCCCGACATGATATGGCTGTGTATCACGCAAGGACTATCCTTTCACATCAACGCTAACGCCGAAAAACTCAGGAAGCATTTCGTATCTCACGAGGGGAAGAAGGAATTACATGTACGAAGGGACGATTTCGTGAAGGGGTCACAGAATCCATGGGAAGAAGTATTTCCAGAATTCACTGATCAGATCAAGAAACACATAGGACCGGAGACACACGATTTGATTATGCCTCGATTTTCAACCACTGGTCCCGTTGAAAAGGCCGTCTGTGAGATTGTTCTCATGGAGTCCATGAAATCTTACTTCGAGTATAAAGTCCACACATCATGTGGTATTCCAGAGATCACACTTGAAGGTACTACAGCCGACTGGCAGTTGATTCGCAAGAATGCTGAAAAGCTATCTCAGTACAACCTCGGCTGGTGGATTCCTCACCTTCTTCCAGTGCTGGATCAATTTGTAGCAGCCAGTTCTGGTAAGATTAACAAGAAATTCTGGAGCAGTTTGTATAAAATTAATGGTGCGTCTGGTGGTGATTATGTTAGTGGTTGGATTCTAAAGCTTTTCCCATATATTGGCGTCAATGGAGACACTCGAAGCAGATGGCTGGAGTCATCTGAAGGTAAGAAGAACCCTTGGGCTGGAGTGACAACAGAGCAGTTTCCATCTGGTCTATCCCAAGCACCATTTGAGTGGCAATACTTTGCAGAGACATATAACATGAGTTTTGTTGGTGGATTTCTGGTCACAGCACAGGACCCAGACACCCTGGCCATCACACCCAAGATTGGGTGGGCGGTAGTGGACAAAGATCAGATTCTCAAAGGGCCAGCTTGTCCTTACAGGTTTCCTTTTTGACCTGACAACTACTCACAAGACAATTTGTTACAGTTCTTAGTTTAGTTAAATAACAGTCTCTTATAGTATAGTGAAGGTGCATATCTCTGCATTCCCTGTTTATTTGTGTTTAATGTTTTGACGTGCATGTAGTTCCAACTTTACGACATGTTTTTGGCCTTAATCTACTTTCTGCATTGTGCATAATGTATATTATTGTGCCCCTAACATTGCATGAGTTTTGATAATTGGTATGTATATGTTATGTCATGCATAACACAATGTCATGATGTACATGCTCACTAGGAAGGGTTTCTTTCAGGAAATATGTCAAGGGGGAGGGCAAAATTTAGCCACAAAGAATATGGGGGGTGGGGGGGGGGGGGGGGGGGGGGGGTGAGGAGTCAAGAAGCATTATACTAATAGGATATACCAATAGCATAACACAGTCATGCATGCTGTGATATACAGTACCCATGTATATTATCTATGATGAAACATTTTGTATAAAAATAATAGCATCCGTTACCATGGTAATGACACAATTATGCAGCAATTTTATATTGCATGAAACATGGGCATCTACCTCGCTGTGTATTTATACTTGATTATAATCTGTGATTTCATGTAAATATCTGTAATGTTCCATGCATGCAATGCAATATAACATTCTGAAGAAATACACTCTTAGACTTGGTCTAAATTGAACCTATAAAAGAAACCAATCTTTGCCATCATGAGAAGTGACCTTAGTGTTGTAGCAGAGAAAGTCTTATTTAAGGTTTCTTACTGCCAATTCCCTAGTTTCAAACTCTGAGTCAGTATTTAGTGTTCAAATTGCCTCTGAGTAATTGAATTCCTGGAAGTCAAGAATACTTGCCCAAAGTCCGCGAAGGGATGCCATAAATGTATGGCTGAGACATAGACACTTAGGCTGTATGGCATATAAAATGCATTCGGGACGGTATAATATATCACTGTGAAAGGGTATAATATGTATCATTACGTGTTTTGGATCAGTTGAAAAGGGTGACAATTTTTTAGATACATAATTATACTGCATGCAGCACAACCTTGAACACAACACATCAGCCATTTAATATCATAATTGTGTCACATTTCTGTGAGGTTCTGAGCTTTGTTCACAACTAGTTTTAATAGAAAGCCCCATCAGCTCGGAAACTGGTCTCTACCTGGGGGTCCAATAACTTCCGGACAATACACTCAGGAACAAACAGGCTCTGGTCTCATATCTGAGTATTGAAGTTTTGGTTGCGCAAGCGACAACCATATATGGGGACAGAATGATGTGTTTTAATGTAGATACAATCTCGTCATAACTATTAAGAAAGGACGTAGCTACCGTTACAACTGCCGTTTGTGTGTTCTTAATGAGAATTTAACATATTATGATTAAATCGCACACCCCGTGTAGAAGCATCTGTTTCTAGCAAAATGCGGGCGCTCTGCTCCTAGCCCCTCAGTCTGTAGGAAATAAAAGATCGATGGTTAATTTGTAAAATCCTACACTCCGTGTATACACAAGCATTTGCATCTTGTACCCCTCAGTCTAGATAATGATGGGTAAGGTAATGTTGGCTAAAATGTAAATCTTAAGACCTGTGTACAAGCATTAAATTTTGTATCTTGTGAAATGCGGGAGGTCTGCTCCCAACCCCTCAGTCTAGGTAATGATGGGTAGGGTAATGATGGCTAAAATGTAAATCTCATAACCCGTGTACAAGCATGTCTATCTATAATGAAATGGGAGAGCTCTGCTCCCAACCCCTCAGTCTAGGTAATGATGGGTAGGGTAATGATGGCTAAAATGTAAAATCCCATACTCCATGTACAAGCATGTGTATCTAGTGAAATGGGGGAGCTCTGCTCTCAACCCTTCAGGAAATGATGGCTGAAATGTAGAATAATAAAAAATGAGGATTCAAGTGGAAAAATGCTGTAGCCCCAAAGGCTTAAATTATTGTAACTGATTCAGGAGATTTTTTAAAGTAGTTGTAAATTAGTAATTTAAATTTGTAACCGAAACACACTATTGTACACTTACTGACAGATAGCAACTTAAATCTTAAGGGAATTTATTTAAGTTATTTAAGGGAATTTGTTTAATAAGTTATATATAGTCACTAGCTGTGTCTATTTATGCATATTACATCAGACATCCGACAAAGGAGCTCACTATGCAGGACTGTACGTGGTTGGGAACAGCAAAACAATGTCATGCATTGAATAGATTCTGAAATATACATGTTTCTGTTTCGCTATGCTGCAGCTGGATTTACAATGTTTAACAAATTTCTATCATGATGATGCCATTCTAGCCTATGTATTGCTCCTGGAAAACGGAAGATGGCATTATAATTGTATTATTATAGTGTGTGTGGCCACAAGTGGTCTGTGGTATGACTTTGGTGAATATACATCCGTTTAATACCATCCAGTGGTTTCGGATATTCCTTAACCAGTCCCATGATGGGAGGTTTCCTAGGAACATCTACTACTGCTATACTGTATGGTGCTACTGATGAAGGGTGGATTTCCCAGATAAGGCCTATAACACCTTTTCAAAATTTGCAAGACAACAATGTTCCGTCTGCATAGTACTTTCATGCAATCTTGTCTTGCTCTGCATGCTGGAGATAGAGCTACTAAGGGTGTTGCATGGCGAGGTAGCCAGGAAGGGGCTTTTGGGCAACATACCCTCACATCAAAGATACCTCCTCATGAACTAACTCACGCGTAACACAAGTTGTACCATCACTGATATGAAAGAATAGGGGTATTATATAATATTATATAATATAGTAGTAGTGGTTAAAGACGGGACATGCACATCTCATGCATGAAATACTACTAATAATATTATTCAATTATGATCAGTTATTGTATGTGTGTGCGTCATACTTTTATCTAGTGGAATCATGTGCACTATGCTTGTGGTCCCTAACTTCCACATACTGTTAACCCTCCTTATAGGATTTTACATACAATGGATTTATATGTATGTAGTATGTATCCTCATACATATGTCATTGAAGTGAAACAGAAATAAACTACAGCATTTTACTTTCTGTTGGATATGGTATAACAATTGCTTTGCTGTTTCAAGAACATGGTGAACTCCCTTGATATCTGACGTAATGTGAGTGAATAGACACTTCAGTGCCGATATGGATTGAACTTCCATTACCAGTTGCATGGGAAGCTTTCGGTATACTATATATCATAGAAATACAACAGACTGTAAGGTCTGTAGCAGTTGAGAACTAATTCTACTGAGGAGTTGTAATCCCCTATATAAACCATCAGGATATTTTGCTCTACTTCAAAGAAACTACCAATGACTTGCAGTTGTCAAACTGTAAAGAAAATTCCACAGTGTAGACTGAGCTGTTTTAGCAAGGCTGTGTTTGGACTATTTCTTTCCCTCATACTCGTCATCTTCTCTATCCCAATTGGACTATTCTATGGCTGGAGAGATCCTCATGTTAATGAGTGGAGAAATGAGAACTATTTCTCAAAAGTCCTTGAGCACATTGAAAACTGTACAAATCCAAAGAATGATAACATTCAGGTTTGTATACAAAGCCTATTTGGACATATAACATAATATTAACTTGGACATGCATATGTATATTGAATATATTATATATATAATATATTATTGTACTATATGTACAAGAGGATGGTATATAAACAGGCTAGCATGCACAATGGCACATCCATGTATGTCTTATATGTAGATAATCCTGTCCTGTAACAGTGTCTTCTTGATATGCATATACTTCCATCCCAGGCACCTCACTAACCTCACGAGCATATTTTGCTTTGCACCTATGGCCAGGCTCATGCTATTATGCAGGAAAAATAAATTTAAACTTATTGTTACTGAGCAATAGCCAGATATTAAACTAATAGTGAATGAATATATATATATTAATTGTAACAGTTACAATAGAACCTCAGAATTCATTAAAAACTTTTTTATAGTAGAAAACCTAAGTGCATGGTAATACAGTGAAACCTCTCTAATTAATCTGAACCCTCTGTGTTCTGAAAACCTCTCTAAACTGGAAATGTTTTCAAGTCCTGCTCTCTATATTTGCTGTACATATAGATCCTTCCTAATCTGGATACCTCAGTCTCTAAACTGAACCATTTCTTTAGTCCAAGGGTGTTTGGTTTAGAGAGGTTTCACAGTATATTCAAATTGACAAAATTAAAAGAAACAACCCATGTGAAATGAATTCATACCATGTACACTGTTTGGTATTCCTATAGATAATAGGCTCCAAGCTGTGGAACAATGTGATCAGTTCCTGTGAAAACACCAGCGTGATCCAGGGAA
>CAUJGJ010000208.1:503573-518573 GCA_963170055.1 Halisarca cf. caerulea | reverse complement strand
AGTGAACACCCTGATGTAGTGAACACCCTGATGAGTGAACACCCTGATGTAGTGAACACCCTGGTGTAGTGAACACCTTGATGTAGTGAACACCCTGATGAGTGAACACCCTGATGTAGTGAACACCCTGGTGTAGTAAACACCCTGATGAGTGAACACCCTGATGTAGTGAGCACCCTGATGTAGTGAACACCCTGATGTAGTTAACACCCTGATGTAGTGAATACCCTGATGTAGTGAACCTTTTCAGCAGTCCTGAGGTAGTTTGCTCTATAGAGGTTTGTCTACATCTGTGTCTGTCTGTGGTGTTTGACTGTCTGTGTCTGTGTGCATGCACACACAGACACACACAGTCAAACACCACAGACAAGGCCTTGGATACAAGCAAGGCAGAAAACGTGATTAAGCTAAAATATCAAAGTTAACAGTTCAATGTAACTGTCGCCACATAATAGTATGCACCTCGATCTCCCTTGTCTCCTTTTGATATAGTATCTCTACAGTGGTGCAACAGTTCCAAGTCTATCTTTGCTTCCACGTCTGTCGGAGAAGGAGGCGTTTGCTTGAAGAAATAAACAAAGTTACTGGAAATCAGGGCTCGAGTGCCATCATTAGAGATGTGCTCATATGCTACTAACCTGTGGGAGATGTAGATATTGAAAAATACTGTATATATACGAATACGAATATGTACATACATGAATAATCATGTGTGTGTGTGTACGTGCGTGCGTGCGTGTGTGTTTGTGTGTATGTGTGTGTGTGTAAGTGCGTGTGTGTATGTATGTGTGAATGTGTGTGTGTGTGTGTGTGTGTGTGTGTGTGTGTGTGTGTGTGTGTGTGTGTGTGTGTGTGTGTGTGTGTAGAGGACTGTGTGTGTAGGTATAAGGTAGTGCATACACACTATTTGCAGTATGCTCGTGAAAATACACATCTGAACTCACATTTCGTCATCTGCTTGTTCTTTGAGTATTCTGAGATACAGTTGGGCCCTGGCCATCTGAGGCTGGTAGGGAACCAAGGCACCTGAAGGATCAACACAACACCGCTTTGGTCTGAGACGCTCGGGACGAACTTTTGAGATGCGACTTGTAGTTTCCCTCAGTGCCGCAGAAGTGTTGGATGCAAAGTCAAAGAGGCCAGCCACGGGCTTGGTGATGGTGCCTGCCACACCTTTGCCCAGTCCAGCAAAGAAACCCTAAAATGAAGACCAAAGCACGCTCATAGCCACTCTGTAATCCAACATTTTCCAAGTCCCATTGAGTGTAAGATGGAAAGATCTTACTCTATGTGCTGATATGTAGGATAATGTATACGTATACTCACTCCAATCCCTTCGTTCACCATGCCATAGTATGGCTGGGTCACCATTGACGTGAGCCCACCAAATATTCCACTGCTGAGGCCTATCAGACCGGCACTGAGATGGTCCGAGCTGGTCTGGCAAGTATTTGACATCTGTTCCCTCTCGTCTTGGTAGCTGCTGTCAAATGAGGCTTGTCCAAGAATATAGGAAGCGGAACCAGTGATCTGGAATAGGAATGGACACAATGAAAATGGGAAGCAGAACCTGTAACCTTGAATGGAAATGGAAAACATTAACTGTGGGAGTCAGAACTGGCATTCTGGAGATACTGTATGTTCAGTTCACTTGTTCTGGGGAGGCTTTTAGCTAATGCAGGTACTACGAATTTTAGACACCCAGCACAACGCACAGTATCACCAAGTCTAGTCCAAGACCAGTGTGTGTGACTAAGCATGCAGAGCAAACTGGCGAGAGAATTCCTACTCTAAGCTATTGGAGGGAAAACCCACAGTGAAACCACTCTAATCCGACACTCAATGTGGCTTGACAACAATGTCGGATTAGGAGGTTGTTAGACTGCAGAGGTATCATTGTACTAGCTGTGGAATAGAAAGCAAAGGTCACTTTCTGGTTGTATTGTATGTATCTCAAGTTGAGGAAAGATGGCACAAACTTTAGGTAACCTTTTCACCAAATGACTACAAGGTGACAGGTAGAACAAGAACTTAACAAATGAAAAGATTCTCCAGCCTAATTTTCTTCCACAAAGATGTCCAGTCAGCAACAGACCCCATACAGTGGAACTACTAGTAAAGGACACCTCTGAAAAGCGGTCACCTAACAGGACACCACAGCTCTGCCCCATTTGACACCACTTTCATTGACAGGTGTATCTTTGAATCCTCCAAAATAAGGACACCTCCATACACAGAATAGTTTACTGTGGCCCCAATGGTGTCCTTACTATAGAGGTTTTACTGTACTAACAAGCAATAAACCACATACTAACCTTGGAAGTTGAGTCAAAGATTCCGTGGGAAACATCTCGTACAAATCCCAGGATGTCAGGATTCTGCGAGAACATGCCGGACACTCCTGACGCAATGTCTGACATTAACCCTGTTGGATTCCCCAGTATGTCAACCGAACCTGCAATCTTGATGGACTGGTCTTTAACCACCTGCGTTGTAAAGGCACACTTACAGAGATGATACTTAATACAGTGGGGCATCTTGTAAAGATTACATTCAATCATACACATACAGTATATATACTTGTATGTATCTACATACATACTGTATGACAAAAGGATTGTAGTTGTGATAATCGAGTTACGTGAACTCTGTTGACCATACTATAGAAAGCACCATCACGGTGGCAAATACTAACAGTAAAAAGAGAGGACATCAGCGCGCAAAGACGCGACTACTCTAAAATTCTCTTTTTAACTTCTAAAAAGCTCCAACTAAAGCTAGGGTAGGTAAAATGTACTAACCACGTTAACCAGAGACGAAGCATCGCTGTTTTGCCAGTGTGCTATAAGGCCTTTTCTGGGAATTCCACCCTTCATCAGTAGCACTGGGCAGAGCAGTAACGGATGTTCCTTGGAAACCTCCCATCACGGGATTGGTCAAGGATAATCCGAAACCGCTAGATGGTATAACAGACATCTTCACCGAACGCCTAGATTAACGCCAAGTACTGGTTAGTTAGAAGGTCTAGGTTGTTGACAAGAGGATTGTAGTTGTGACATAATCGAGTTACGTGAACTGTTGACTATACTATGGAAAGCACCATCACGGTGGCAAATACTCACAGTAAAAAGAGAGGACTTCAGCGCGTAAAGACGCGACTACTCTAAAATTCTCTTTTTAACTTCTAAAAAGCTCCGCCTATACATATGTATATATATACAGTACATGCATACATACATACTGTATGTACATACGTACATAATGTATGTACATATGTATGTACAATATACGTAAGGCAAAGTACAGAGTGAATGTTGTCTGCTTATTCTGTAGTTGAAATATGTGGCTACAGTAGACAGCCATTTTCACAAAATCAATAACCCATGCGTATATATAACACTGTATATGTGAACGTTTTCTGATGTGCTCTTTGTTTTTGCTATATACAGAAGGGGGTGATATGGGGGGGGGGGGGGGTGGGGGGGGCTAAAGCTACACCACCACTCGGATATCCTACATATTCCTGTCTAATGACAGAGGCTATAAGCTGTGTATATATATACAGTAATGACTTAAATGTACTGTTCATACTAAAGTATGGCACAATACAAACACTAGCACTCAACAGTGTATACACAATACACATGAAATGCACTGTATAAATCTACTACACACACATACACACACACACACACACACACACACACACACACACACACACACACACACACACACAAACACACACACACACAAACACACACACACACACACACACACACAAACACACACACACAAACACACACAAACACACACAAACACACAAACACACACACACACACAGCAATAGTGTAATTCAGACCGTACAGAATGGATGCATACACACAAGCTGGTGACAGAGGTTGAGAACGTACCCTCTTGTAGTGAGTAGCAATGGATTCCAGAACGACCTGAGTTGTTCCTGATAGGTGATGCTGGCTGTATCGATCTGTGGGGTAAACACGAGTGCTAAACCAAACATCCAAAGACTGGTGTAACCGTGGCTGGTGCATGCAGTGGAAAGACTCAATCCTGCTATAAAGAGTACATGTATACTCTTGGGGGGGGGGGGGGGGCAGAGATCTACAAGCAACCTCACACATTTGTACTTCAATGATATATAATAATGATGATGGCTAAAAATACATGGGCGTTGAATTGTAGGGTACCATTTAATCTTGAAGGACTCAGCCAAGTGGCCAGTTCTCCAGCATACAAATGCATTGAGAGGGGTTACCAGAAGACCTGGAACCCCACACACATAGCAGTACATCCCTGCAGCCTCACTGAAGACAAGTGGATACCCATCTAGTAAGTTGCCCCTACAGACTCACCAAACACAACTGGAGCTTCAAACGTCACTGTTGGTACACCCAATGAGTGCTTTATGGCTCTGAGATCGGGAGGCAGGTTTGAGGTGGTGTGGAGGGAGAGCCTGACCACACCCATCATCAGATCAATGCTCTCGAAGTGCAACTGTCCACCTCCTCCTACTATGGTGGCTGTTGTCCTGTGTTAACGTCAAGTACGTACGTGTAATTAATGTATAATAGAATACAGTAAAACCTGTCTATAACAACCACTCAAGGGACCAAGTGATGGTGGTCTTTGTAGACAGGTGGTCCATGGGTCAGCCTACAGTGACCACTATAGACAGGTGGTCTTTGTAGACAGATGGTCGTTATGTAGAGGTGGTCCATGGGTCAGCCTACAGTGGTCACTATAGACAGGTGGTCTTTTTAGACAGGTGGTCTTTAAGACAGGTTTCACTGTATTATTATGCAATACTTGCATAAACATTAGAATGCCATTTTGTTTTCAAGAGATACCACACAAATGCTCTTTACTCTTCATGGGATAAAACTTTCATGGATCTTGGATTTTAGAGATCTTTACATTTTCTATATTCAGATGGTCACGTTTGGTCATTACGCAAGAGTCTGATCAAATTTTTTGTGGGTGTATATAGCTTTCAATCCATAAAAACTGTGAGTACATATAAAACTTCACAAAATTTAAAGCGCATAGTAGCATTATGCAATCACCTTCTTGTGAGCATTGAAAAGGCTTCCTTCCCCGCATTATCCTCCATGTTTTCGTCTGTACTTGCTAGACCTTCCTGTATCCACTGTATCAGTCTAAACAGCAACCTCTCCTCCATGAGAACCATCAGATCACAAACGCGTGCATTGAAGTGCTGAAGATGGGAAAAAGATGGAATTTGTAAGATGAAAGATGGTACACAATAACGCGCATTATGTACATGAACAAACGATTCTCCGACAAACATACGAACTCAACTGAACAGGTATTCTCCAAAATAACAGACGATAATACTAAACTCTATCTCACTATAGCTATTATATAGGGAGGGCGAATGGCCACCATTATATTGAACTTTTAATGCCAGCACGGTGCTAATAGCGTTAACAAGATGTAAGTACTTAAGAGCACTCGGGAGTGGATGGTCCCTCCTGAGACACTCCGTCACTACAGCCAATCACCCCCATACATACTCTCTCCTCACCTTCAGTACAGTTGTACCCGGTAAGTGGTGTCGCACATGTTCCACTGAGGCACTGATCACAGGCAACGTGTCCTCTGTTTCCTCTTCCTCATTTGGAGTGGGATACACCAGAATGGGGAAATTGGTGTTGACAAGCTGGTTGTCAACCTGTAGTATGTGAGTATGTACAGAAAAACATGTGGTATACTGTAGGTGGTCAGAATGACAACTAGTGTGTGTGTGTGTGTGTGTGTGTGTGTGTGTGTGTGTGTGTGTGTGTGTGTGTGTGTGTGTGTGTGTTGTTTGTGTGTGTGTGTGTGTGTGTGTGAGTGTGTGTGTGTGTTTGTGTTTGTGTGTGTGTGTGTGTGTGTGTGTGTGTGTGTGTGTGTGTGTGTGTGTGTGTGTGTGTGTGTACATGTGCACTGTCATTGAGCGTATAATTACAGCTGAATTGGTCTCGGGGACAAAGTAGGTTACCATATTGGTTACAGTAAACAATGAGCCAAGGTCAAGTACATTGTGACAGTACACACCACACATTCTTGCATTCACCTAGTTCATACCGGAAAGGTGTGCATGCATGCAAGATATCTATTGTGGATGCACGTAGGTACACAAAAATATCAGCAAATTTAGTGGAACCTCTGAATAAAGGACACTTTGGGGACAACATAAATTCGGCTGATTTGTTCTTTGTAGAGAGATTTTCCTCTTTGGGAGGTTCAAAATGTATTGTGGGAATTATACTGGGACCGTAAGTCATGTCCTTTGTAGAGAGGTTTATAAGACTCTGTCATTAGTTGGGAGGGCCCATTGTCAGAGGTTCCACTGTGCAACAGAGGGAGCACACACACATACAAACCTGCACATGCTCCACTTCCAGGGTGACTTTCTGAGCCGAAGAATTGAGAGAGACGTCCACACAAACTCCACTCAGTGTGGCAAACATGAGCTCTTCTGGGAATGAGTTGATCACTGATATACCGATCCCCTTACTCACAGCTAATGACACCTGTACACATTGGAAAGATTACATATTGTGTACTATAAATGCATCTCTGTGTAATGTACACACCTACATATACAAACACATACTTAAAATAAAGGAGTAGTTTTGGACATACATACACTTGCGCTTCACGCACGCACACAAGCACACACACGCACACACGCACACACACACACACACACACACACACACACACACACACACAAACACATAACACACACACACACACACACGCACATACAACACACACACACACACACACACACACACACACACACACACACACACACAACACATAACACACACACGAGAATGGAGAGACTCCCACAATCAGAAAAGTATAATCTCTGCTAAATACTTGTAGTACTGTACGTGTATGCAGTGTTTCCTGCACATGTGCATACCTCCACATCCAGTTCACGGCCAGGTTGCTCTTCGTTGTCGTAGTTGGAGACAACACTAGACTGGGGTGCTGACATTGGGTGAGGTTCTTGAGCAACAGAAACCGATGACATCCAGAGCTGCCTTGGTGCAAGGTGTGTATACTGCGCATATGTATGTATGCATGTATATACAGAAGATGTGCAGACACAATGTGAAATGGCAACAAAATGACCACTGATGAGCCTAAACGAGTAGTAATACAGTGGAATCTCACTATAACGAAACACAGGTAACACTGAAATTCTTCACTATATCAGAAATTCACAACAATCAGATAAAATTTCATAGTAGAACATGTACTGGGTCACATGCAAAAGTTCACGACAAGCAGACATTCACTGTAAGAGTGTTCTTTATAACGTGTTTCCCACTGTACCTGGTGGTCTTTGTAGACAGGTGGTCCTTATTCAGAGGTGCATTAGTATCACTGAAGTTCCTAAAGTAGTCTTTATAGACAGGTGCTAAAAGTCCTTAAACAGATATCTCAGTGTGGAAAATTTAAATTTATTCCTGAAATAATTATCTCTGTTATCTTATAAAGTAGGAGTTTTCTAGTGTGCATACGTTTAGTAAGAAAGGTGCAAGGAAATCTTGTCAAAGTTCCCCAGGAGAGGTGAGGCAAGGAGGGGAGCAGTCAAAGTTCCCCAGGAGAGGTGAGGCAAGGGGGAGCAGTCAAAGTCCCCCCCAGGAGAGGTGAGGCAAGGAGGGGAGCAGTCACATCATGCAGTGGCCAAACAGCTACTGATGCAGATCTAATGGGGTTACCATAGTTCCAGACTAATGGGGTTACCATAGTTACAGACTAATGGGGTTACCATAGTTACAGACTAATGGGGTTACCATGGGTACAGACTAATGGAATTATCACAGTTGTACCACAAAGATTGCTCTGTCTTTAGTAATACCACTCAGAAACTTTAAGATGACAGCAGGCAGATCATAATTGTATACAGAAGTACACACAATAAAACAAGTGTCTGACCTGCTTGTTAGCATCAGCAATCTTGAGCACCCGAGTGGGACCATCTGATATTAACCTACATGTGTATGAATGTACATATGTAAGCAATCAATAAACGTGTGTGTGTGTGTGTGTGTGTGTGTGTGTGTGTGTGTGTGTGTGTACATGTACGTGTACGTGTGTGTGTGTGTGTGTGTGTGTGTGTGTGTGTGTGTGTGTGTGTGTGTGTGTGCACTTGTGTGTGTGTGTGTGTGTGTGTGTGTGTGTGTGTGTGTGTATGTGTGTGTGTGCGCGCGCGCTTGTGTGTGTGTGTGTGTGTGTGTGTGTGTGTGTATGTGTTTGTGTGTGTACTATACTGAAGAGTACAACTAACAAGTGAACAGATATGTAAGATACAGTTACACCAAACACACAGACCATGAGGCAGTATGTACGTACCTGACTGACAGCACACCGGAACCAGGTGTGTGCTTCATTGCTCTAATTTTCTGAAGTTCCAGTGAAGACGGCTCTTTGGACACAAATCCCAACACCACATCAGAACCTGACAAGTTAAGAACAAATAATTTTTTGTGAGCAAAACAAAATAATGATGACAGCAGCACCATACTGGGTGTAGAGGACTCCACACACAGCACCATACAGCACTATACAGCACCACACAGCACCATACAGCACTATACAGCACCATACAGCACCACACAGCACTATACAGCACCATACAGCACCACACAGCACTATACAGCACCATACAGCACCACACAGCACTATACAGCACCATACAGCACCACACAGCACTATACAGCACCCCACAGTACCATACAGCAATATACAGCACCACACAGTGTGGTGTACACTTAACTATAAGCATGTAGTACGTACTCATAACTAATATTGTGTTAAGTAGTTTGCATGCTCTTTAGTATTTGGTATACATACCCCTTTGGTAATGATTATGTAATGCTTGTGTGTGTGTTACCTTATTGTGACCACGTGTTGTATGATGCCCCGCATGGAATATTAATTATTATTGAGTGAATCGTCTTCAAGTGAAGTTGCGAACCACGGTAAACGCTCTACACTACATGGTGTCAGAAGTGGTTCAGCATGGCTAGTATCAAACTGCAGCCCCCCTCACCCTTTAACTTTCAGTCACCAGACGATTGGCCGCGGTGGAGGCGTCGATTCGAACAATTTCGCCTGGCGTCGGGACTGTCGACCGAAGATGGGACTCGCCAGGTTTCCACTCTCCTCTACTGCATGGGAGAGACAGCCGAAGACGTCCTCGGATCAACGGACATCACAACCGACGAAAAGAAGAGCTATGACGAAGTCATCAAGAAATTCGATTCCTTCTTCAAGGTCCGTAAGAACGTTATTTTCGAACGAGCACGTTTCAACTCACGGTGTCAGCAAGAGGGAGAGACCACAGAGCAATTCATCACGAGCCTGTACCAATTAGTAGAAGACTGCGAGTACGGAGCTTTGAAAGATCAAATGATCCGTGACAGAATTGTGGTTGGCATTCGGGACAAAGCGTTATCGCAGCGTCTCCAGTTGGACCCAGACCTCACCCTGGAAAAAGCGAAAACGCTTACTCGTCAGCGGGAAGCCATCCAGGAGCAACAGGTAATCCTTGACAACAGGTCAACTAAACGCGAGATCGACTTCGTACGTAGAGGCAAGGGCCCTACTCAGCACGGCAAATTCGTGAAGAAATCGACTTCGAATTCCAATCCCCTTAAGTAGGGGTCACAATGAAAAATTCATTGCCGTCGGAATCATCCGAAAATACTGTTTTAGATGAAATTCAGTACGGCGAATCTAATGGTGGTAACCGTTTTTCGATTGGTCGAAGTATGACCAAGTTATGCATAAAAATTAATCAAAATTGTGGTGCAACGCGCGCGAGAAAACTACTTCCCACCAATGCGGAGTTAAATGAAATGGATCCAAAATTGTAGCAGATACTCACCACTGTCAGGATCGACTAGGAAAGGCGTATTTCGGACAGTTATCCTTGCATTTGTCGGAGGGGGGTCTCCGAAATTTCCACACTAAACGTCCTTACAAGCTCGAAACATACGCGAAACAAACCCTCACACTGTGCAAGGATGATCCATCCCTCGGCTATCCATAACAGAAAATTGGGGGAGATTGCTCTACTTAAACCACCTGCGTTGCAGCAAAATATGATTTTACGCATAACTTGGTCATACTTCAACCAATCGAAAAACGGTCACCACCATTAGATTCGCCGTACTGACTTTCATCTAAAACATTATTTTCGGATGTTTCCGACAGCAAGGATATTTTTCATTGTGACCCCTACCTTAAGTCTCAAGCACCACACAAGCCCAAGTGCAATCGGTGCGGAGGAGCCCCCCATTCTCGGCAACAGTGTCCTGCCATCACTGCAGAGTGCCATCGGTGCAAGCGGAAAGGGCACTTCAGCTCCCAATGCTTCAGCAAGACAGTTGCTGAAGTGGTCGGGACACCGGATATCTGTCAACCAGAAACAGAATCTGATGATATCGCCTTCCTTAACACCATTGAATTGGATCACAGGAACTCGTGGACATGCCACATCAAAATCAATGGACGTGACGCAGTGTTCAAGGTGGACACAGGGGCTGAAGTAACAGTCATCGCTGAGGATTTGATGCAATCACTCAATGTCAAGGAGCTTCAGCCACCATCCAAGAGCCTCCACGGTCCGGACAACAACCCCCTGTCAGTAAGTGGTGAGTTCCTGGCACGATTGACCCACAATGATAATGAGTGTATTCAACCTGTTTTTGTGCTCAAGCATATCCAGCACAACCTATTAGGGCTACCAGCCATTCGGGCTCTGCAACTTGTAAAGACAGTAGATGCCGTCGGACAACCAGTTCAGCAACAATTTCCTGCTCTTTTCACTGGTTTGGGAACACTAAAGGCTGACCCATACCACATCTCGTTGAAGCCGGAAGCTAAGGCTTTTGCCCTCTTCACTCCACGGAATGTGCCACTTCCCCTACGGGCGCAAGTGAAAGAGGAGCTCACCCGCATGGAGTCTCTTGGTGTCATTACCCCGGTAGAGGAACCGACCCCCTGGTGTGCAGGCATGGTGGTCGTTCCTAAGAAGTCAGGTGCAGTCCGCATTTGTGTTGACTACCGCCATCTCAACGACAACGTTCTCAGAGAAGTGCATCCTCTACCTACTGTGGATGAGAATCTTGCCCAGCTTGCTGGCGCAAAAGTGTTCAGTAAGCTAGATGCTAACTGCGGATTTTGGCAGATCCCTCTCTCCGAAGACTCCAGGCCGCTGACAACATTCATCACCCCTTTCGGGCGCTACATGTTCAATAAGCTGCCATTTGGCATCAGTAGTGCACCAAAACACTTCCAAAAGAAAATGCAGCACATCCTAGCCGGACAGGATGGCACTATCTGTCACATGGATGACGTCCTCATCTGCGGATGTAACCAACAGGAGCACGATGCCCGACTCAGAACCGCCCTCCAGAGGATCGAAGCAGCTGGTCTCACCCTGAATCCACAGAAATGCGAGTTCAGCAAAGAGACCATCAGCTTCCTCGGACATATCATCGACCATAACGGTATCTCGCCAGACCCCAGGAAGACTCAGGCAGTGCAAGAAATGGAATGCCCCTCAACAGTATCGGAACTGAGAAGATTTCTCGGAATGGTCAACCAGCTTGGCAAGTTTTCTGCCAAACTGGCCACATTGTCACAGCCACTACGAGAACTCCTGAGCAACAAGAAGGCTTGGCTATGGGGACCAGCACAGGATTCAGCTTTCAACAGTATCAAATCGGAGCTGGCAAATGCACCTACTCTAGCCCCATACAGTCTGTTAGCTCCTACCACTATCTCTGCCGATGCTTCAGCATATGGGCTTGGAGCTGTTCTTCTTCAGCAGCAACCCTCTTCAGACCACTGTAAACCTGTCGCTTTCGCCTCCAGATCCCTCACGGAGACAGAAAAGAGGTACTCTCAAATCGAAAAAGAAGCACTAGCACTGGTGTGGGCTTGTGAGAGATTCTCCACATACGTCATTGGGAAACCCATCAAGTTGGAGACCGACCACAAACCTCTGGTACCGCTCCTAGGTAAGACCAATCTGGACTCCTTGCCACCTCGTGTACTTCGCTTCAGGATTCGTCTGATGCGTTTTCACTACACCATTAGTCACGTTCCTGGGAAATCCCTCAACACCGCAGACACATTGTCGCGCGCCCCCACCTCCATCCCAGACAACCTCCAATTGCTTGCAGACCAACAGACTGAGATGCTTGTTGATAACATTTGGTCATCTCTACCAGCAAATTCTGACCGCCTCAATGAGTACAGGAGAGCCCAGCAAATGGACAATACATGTCAACGCATTATCAACTTCTGTCAAAACGGTTGGCCTACCAAGAAGCATATTCCAGCAGACCTCAGGTCATATTGGCAAGTAAGGAGTGAGCTTACGATTTGCAATGATCTTCTTCTACGTGGCCGTCGCATTGTTGTACCTCGCGACCTCCAAAAGGAGACATTGGACAAAGTCCACAGTGGGCACCAAGGAATTCAACGATGCCTACTGCGAATCACATCTTCAGTGTGGTGGCCCGGCATTAAACAAGAGATGGAACAACTTGTTACCAATTGCCCTATCTGCGCCAAAACCAGGTCACCTCCACGACAGCCCATGATTGCCTCAGAGTTACCAAAGTACCCCTGGCAAAAGGTTGCCACCGACTTCTTTCAACTGAATGGTACAACCTATCTCCTTGTCGCCGACTATTTTTCCCGCTATCTGGAGGTGCAGACAATGACCACCACCACAGCAGCCAGTACTATCCGAACCTTAAAAGCCATCTTTTCCAGACATGGGATCCCCGCACAGCTCATCTCTGACAATGGGCCACAGTTCATCTCAGAGGAGATGGCCGCCTTTGCTCAAGAATACAACTTTGCACATGTTACTAGTAGCCCACATTACCCGCAGAGCAACGGCTTTGCAGAACGCATGGTCCAAACTGCAAAGAACCTCTTAGCGAAATCTCGTGACCCTTATCTAGCCCTCCTGTCTTACCGAAGTACACCTCTTCCTTGGTGTGGATTCAGTCCTTCACAGCTCCTGATGGGTAGACAACTCAGAAGTAATCTCCCACAGACAGAAGCATCATTCGTGCCAGAGTGGTCTTATCTGCCTGCTTTTCGGGAGAAGGACAGAGACAGGAAAGACAAGCAAAAGCTTGATTATGACTCTCGCCATCGAGTTAAAGAGCAGCCACCTCTACTTCCAGATGAAACAATTTGGGTTCGTACCCGTAACGCAACTGAGCCAGGATGTGTCATTCAACCAGCTCAAACACCAAGATCGTATGTAGTTCAGACACCATCTGGTCAACTCAGAAGGACACAGTCCCACCTTTCACGTCGCCCATCTGCAGACACCAATCCCAGCCACAGCAGCACCGACAGCCACCAAATTGTTACCCGCTCGCAATCAGGTGCATCTGTCAGACCACCCCCCAGGCTTATGTACTGGAGAAAGGGGGATGTGGTGTACACTTAACTATAAGCATGTAGTACGTACTCATAACTAATATTGTGTTAAGTAGTTTGCATGCTCTTTAGTATTTGGTATACATACCCCTTTGGTAATGATTATGTAATGCTTGTGTGTGTGTTACCTTATTGTGACCACGTGTTGTATGATGCCCTGCATGGAATATTAATTATTATTGAGTGAATCGTCTTCAAGTGAAGTTGCGAACCACGGTAAACGCTCTACACTACACACAGCACTATACAACACCTGACAGCACCGCACAGTACCATACAGCCCCTCACAGCACCACACAGTACCATACAGTACTATACAGCACCACACAGTACCATACAGCACCTAACAGCACCATGTAGTACCACACAGTACCATACAGCACCACACAGTACCATACAGCACCTGACAGCACCATGTAGTACCATACACCACCTTATAGCACCAAATAGCACAACACACCACCATACACACACTGCACACACCTTCCTTGAAAGACTGGTAGTCTCTCTTGGTCTGGACACAGAGGTGGGGAGATTCCTTCAGTACCAGAAGGTCCTCTTTGAAGGCCCACTTCTGAGTGGCTGTTCTTGAGTGTTGGGTGCGTCTACACAACACCAGAGAAGCGTATTGTCCTGGTTTGGTGGGGGCATCCCCTGTGATGTCCAGCACCATGTCCGTACCGGCTTCCTCCGAGGATGCTATGTGGACCAGCTGACCCTCTGCTGACATCCTCCACAGTTGAGTAACTTCATTCAAGTTCTGCACACACAATAGCAGATAAGGTTATGTGGTTGGTAAAACACATAACCTTAACACATAATACAAATGCCCAGTTACAAAGAATTTTCACCTTTTGCTTGAACACAACTGCTCTTCCTTGTGGTACATCAAGGACCAGCTCGTTCATGGGAATAGCCTGCCTGCTGGTGAGTCCGGAGGTGTGCTTGTGGCTGGAAGATTGTATGCAGAATGGAGTAGGTTGGTTAGGAGAGAGATCATAGATATAAGCACATTGCATAGTAGATAGATAGCAGGTGTACGCATGCATGCATACACATGCGCACACGCATACACATGTACATGTACACACACACACACTCACACACACAGAGACACACACAGACACACACAGACACACACACACACACACACACACACACACACACACACACACACTACAACTATATACGTACCATTAATATCACTTCATACTTCACCAATGTTAAAAACTTAAGAAAATTGTATGAGCAAAAACATAATCATACATCACGTTACACCACTCACTCTGTAGTGAAGGTGGCAGGAGCACCGATGTATATGTAATTCTCATAGTAGAGGTGCCCCAGAGTTCCAAAGGTGTCTGGTTTGAAGACTACATCTTCCTCCTCCGTACGGACCCCTACAATCTTCACAGAGAAGCTCTTCTCTCCATCCGGCTCATCCCAGGCATAGTGAACTGAGTAAAACCAACAAAGAGGGAA
>CAUJGJ010000208.1:481073-493573 GCA_963170055.1 Halisarca cf. caerulea | reverse complement strand
ACGCTGCAGTGTCAGTTGACGAATCGGTTCCAATCTTCACAGCAACACTAGGCAATGATGTCATCATGGCAAATGATAGGGGAAGTCCTGTGTTATTTTTTAGCAAATATGGCACAAAAGTTTCACGTTTGCTCTGCTGGTTGAGATGGCCCACAGAATGCAAGAATGCAAGACCTTTTCCCACTTTTCCCAAGCTAGTCTGTGGGATAGAGGGAGGTCCAGGAGTGGGATCGTCCTCATTCTCATTTCCAAACAGGTCTTGGGACCAATTACTATATGTGATTTTCAAAAGCTGGATCAGTGAACTGGTCAAATTGAAAAGCAGCTGATGTTTGGCTGGAGAAAAGGCAGCAAATGAATGTGAGAGTCTATTTGGGAGGGGGGAATGGAAATAAGCTCACACAGGTACACACACACACACACACACACACACACCACACATACACACACAGTCACACACACGCACACACACACACATACGTGCGCACACACACACACACACATACGTGCGCACACACACACACACACACACCACACACACGTGCGACTATGCATAAATTCATGACTACAGTACTCCAACTTTGAATAGCTGAACAACATGTAAAAAAACATCACATGGAGAGGAGATACATATACACACAACATATAAAACGGTAAAATTCTCAATTTGGCCAATTTGGCAGATAAGTAGCAGAACCATGACTATCTCAGTCAAATTCACAGAAATGGTGCGTTAAAAGTAAGCAGCATTAAAAACGAGGTACTTATTTACATACCCCCATATTGTAACATTGGCTCAAAGATAACTGCAACAAACTTTTACCCCATTAAAAAGTATGAGCTCCTTTTGGCAAACACAAGTATAATGTTGTAAACAAAAACACACTACACATACAAAGATGGAGGTTGGAGGTATCAATCGCTCAACATACAGTTTATCTTGATCTCTAGTCTGTCCCTGCACACATTGCTGTCAATGTCAGTGTGAAAGTTGTTCTGTTTCTTCCACTTCACCCGAAACCTGTAAAAGGTAAAGAAATGCATCACAGAACAGTGGAATCTCTGATAGTGGACGCTCCGAAATAAGGACAGCCTCTCTACAAAGGACACAGCTTAAGGCTCTAAAATATTTTCTCCCATAGTTCAAGTTATTTTGAACCTCCCAAAGAGGACACCTCCTTACAAAGGACAAAAGAGGTTGTTCTACAATGGTGTCTTTTAATCAGGGAGACCGCATTGTATACATTTGCTGCACTCATTTCACATCAACACCTCCAAAAATGTAGCAAAAGTTACAGTATAATTTAGATTTTCCAAGGTCTTCATAAAAAGGACAAACCACTGTATATACTTTACATCCCCAATGGTCAAGAACCTTTGAAACTTCATACATTTAATATTAAACTATTCATGTAATTTACTAGCCAAACTTTTTCTCATTCTCATTCCTTGGTGACACCTCTTGCAGAAGTTACATGAATACGCTGAGAGTGGCTCTCAAGGTGAAAATGGTCCATTATAGAAAGAAATCACTTTGCCTTCTTCACGCAAGTACCAAATGTACATAGCACATTCGAGAATCCACTTGAAAAAAAAGACGCAAAAGTGGAGCTGCTGGGTATCGATCCCAGTACCTCTCGCATGCTAAGCGAGCGCTCTACCATCTGAGCTACAGCCCCAAGATGCAAACTTCCACATCAAAATTGGTTATTTATATTTGCAACGCCTGCCTAACTTTACCATACACAAGCTCACCCTCACTCCCCCAATGTCACCTCCACTCCACTAAGCTCACCTTCACTCCCACCAACTTGCCCTCACTCCCCCTATGCTCACCCTCACTCCCCCTAATCTCACCCTCACTCCCTTAAGCATACCTTCACTCCCCCTAATCTCACCCTCACTCCCTTAAGCATACCTTCACTCCCCTAATCTCACCCTCACTCCCTTAAGCATACCTTCACTTCCCTTAAGCTCACCCTCACTACCTGATTTGCACCCCACTCCATCAAGCTTGCCCCCCCCAGGCTCACCCCCACTCCTCCACCAGGCTCACCCCAGGCTCACCCCCGCTCCTCCACCAGGCTCCCCCCCAGGCTCACCCCCGCTCCTCCACCAGGCTCCCCACCAGGCTCACCCCCAATCCTCCACTAGGCTCCCCCCCCCCAGACTCACCCCCAATCCTCCACCAGGCTCCCCCCCAGGCTCACCCCCAATCCTCCACCAGGCTCCCCCCCCCCCCCAGGCTCACCCCCAATCCTCCACCAGGCTCCCCCCAGGCTCAACCCCCCGGCCTCACCTCCAATCCTCCACCAAGCTCACCCCCCCCAGCTCACCCCCAATCCTCCACCAAGGGCTCCCACTGTGAAATTGTTCTGTTGAAGTACTCTCCACTCAAAACAGCTACAAGCTCTCCACGGGGTTCCTCATGAAGGTAGTTCTGAGCCTGCACTTTGATAACGTTGAACTTCACAACTGGTACGTTTTGGTAGTGACAGTCATCAATGATGCAAACATCCACAGAAGAGAGGTCAACCTGTGAATAATATTACGGTGAAACCATATGCATACATTGCAGATGTAAGGTCATAAGTATACTGACAGCAATGGTGCAATACTGGACTACCATATGCCATCATACATATCTACAAACTATGAACATTGGTGGTCTCCAAGTGTATACACACACATACACGTGTACAGTTTGCAAATACGTTTATGTTTACGTGTGTGTGTGTGTGCTTGTGTTGTGTGTGTGCACGTGTGTGTGTGTGTGTGTGTGTGTGTGTGTGTGTGTGTGTGTGTGTGTGTGTGTGCGCATGCGCACATGTACGCACATGTGTATGTGTGTGTGCATGTGTGCATGGTATGCAAGTACATATACATACGTATGCTTGCGTGCAAACAACATACTGCTACACTGGTACATGTCATATACGTATGTGTGGGCATAGTAGAAACACTTCCTCTTGCAAATGTACCGAATGCATAATATGTTTGTGCTCATGTATGCACTTGTACAAGTATTCCATGCGAACAAGCAAGCAGTGAGCTAACCAAAATGCCCCCGATTCTAAAAGGAGTGCCTTCGGTGTTCTGCCCTGTGTCATCCTGTTCTTCCATCTCCTCAGGAGAACTGGTAAGCCTGACAGGAACGCTGCTGTTTGTGCTGGTGGAGGGGCTGTTCGGGTAGGTACCTACGTGTGGAAGGAACACATCATACACTGAAACCGCTCTAATCTGAACACACCAAACAAGTTTCAGACAAGGAAACTATGTACACATTATGCACACGTAGGCATACAGGCACACCTCATTCATCTGACACTGGTTTATCTGAAACCTCATTTATCCGACCCCATCATGAAAATCTACCCTAACTTATCCGACAATTGATTTACCCAACACCTGGTTTACCCAACACCTGGTTTATCCAACACCTGGTTTATCCAACACCTGCTTTATCCAACACCTGGTTTACCCAACACCTGGTTTATCCAATACCTGTTTTATATGGATTCAATTCATGAGGAGCAGATGTGGTCAGATAAACGAGGTACCACAGTACAAGATGCGCGCGTGCACACACACACACACACACACACACACACACACACACACACACACACACACACACGCACACACACTCACACACACACACACACACACACACACACACACACACACGCACACACACAGCACTCACACACACACGCACGCACACGCACACACAGTACTCACCAGTAGAATATTCAATATCTCTTTGTACAAAGTTCGTCTTCATTCGTGACAATGATTGAACGATGCCAGCAAACATTTTGAGATCACGATAAGAGAATTTCAACCTGATATCTGGCAATTGGACCTGCCAACATCAAAAACAAGAGGAAAGGGACACGAGACTAGCTGTATACCGCACACAGTGAAACCTGTCTTAAACACCACTTGTATAGAAAGACCACCTGTCTATAGAGACCCCTGTAGGCTGCTCTGTGGGCTACTTCAGTTATACTACTGCACCTCTGTATAAGGACCACCTGTCTACAAAGACCACTGTAGGCTGCTCCATGGGCTACTTCAGTAACTAATGCACATCTGTATAAGGACCACCTGTCTACAAAGACCACTGTAGGCTGCTCCGTGGGCTACTTCAGTAACTAATGCACATCTGTATAAGGACCACCTGTCTACAAAGGCCACTGTAGGCTGCTCCATGGGCTACTTCAGTTATACTACTGCACCTCTGTATAAGGACCACCTGTCTACAAAGAATACTGTAGGCTGCTCCATGGGCTACTTCAGTTATACTACTGCACCTCTGTATAAGGACCACCTGTCTACAAAGGCCACTGTAGGCTGCTCCATGGGCTACTTCAGTTATACTACTGCACCTCTGTATAAGGACCACCTGTCTACAAAGACCACCATAGGTTACTTTAGTTATACTATTATAGTACTATATTGCACCTGTAAATTAGTTTACAAGAAGTGTTGATCAGATCAGCTAAGATACAAACTAAAGGGTCAGACTATCTGATATTCACTGTACCTGCAAGAAGTAATCTTCTGCATTCTCTTGAAAGGAGCATTCTGAGCTCGACTCGGACAAACTGTGAAATCTGATCTTCTTGTAGTTTTGTGGATGTTTTACTTCCAGGTCAGCTGTGATCGGCTCCAGGATGGAAAGAGCTGTGCCTTCTTCATTGACCAGAGAACAGGAGAAAAGCTCGAGATTCTCAATAATACAGTTGATGTTTTTCCTCTTGTCCGGGCTCATTGCAAACTTGAACAAAAGAGTTCCCTGTAGCCAATACAGGCAAGTAAGGGACACACAAGCACACACACACACACACACAAGCATACACACACACACACAAGCATACACACACACACACACACACACACACACACACACACACACACATACACACACACACACACACACACACACACACACACACACACAGTACATATTATAGGACACAACGAAGCACACAAAACACAAATACAAGCACAGTTGAAATTTACAGACACAAAACTGCTTAAACTGTCCTTTAGCATAAAAACAGACAAGTACGTCTACCTCTAAGTCTACCTCCAAGTCTACCTCTAAGTCTACCTCCAAGTCTACCTCCCTGTCTAGAATATGAAAAATACATAAGTAAAATACTTCTAATTGGATTACCACACAGTCCCAAATTTGTTAAGCAGTTTCATATAGAGTGATTTGTGTTTGTTGTGTACATACTGTACAGTATGTACACGTTGCTGTATATATATGTTCATGTTGTTGCATACATATGTACATGTTGTTGTGTACATATGTATATGTTGTTGTGTACATGTGTACATGTTGTTGTGTACATATGTACATTGTTGAAATGCAGAAATGCTACGAGTAGTAAGAAAAGTGTGTCCACAGAGCGCAAGAACTTTGCGTCACACACACCTACAGTACCTTCAATATCACAGCGCTAGAGTCTGTCTTTGCTAGGTCTTCCACCAACACAATGTCCGTCTCTGTCATATTAAATTTGACATTAATTGTTCTCGGAGGCTGTAAAGGAGAACAGAAGAGGATTCAGGATGCTTGTGTGTGCGTGTGTGTGTGTGTGTTGTGTGTGTGTGTGTGTGTGTGTGTGTGTGTGTGTGTGTGTGTGTGTGTGTGTGTGTGTGTGTGTGTGTGTGTGTGCGCGAGTGTGTGTGTGTGTGCATGCGTGCGTGTATGTGTGTGTGCAGACCTTTTCCTCTTCCGGTATGGTTGCTAGCATGACTGGTGACACAAAGTCCCCCTCTGTGATGGCGCTGATCTGGTGTGGATGAGCAGTTGACTTGAAGAGCGGATCAAAGGAACCATCAATGTCTTCAATGCCGTCTTCTGGCACTTTAAAGTACATACACATTTAGTTTGTTTGTTGTTATTATTTTTGTTGTTGTTGTTGGTATTTGAGGAGGAATGAAAAGAAAAAACAACAATACTCATGCTCAACTAAATTGTGTAAAATATAGGTATTCACGTGTATATCACTTTCTATTTACACACATGTACACACACACACACACACACACACACACACACACACACACACACACACACACACTTACATGGGCTGCAAAATGGGTGATCTTCATCCGGTGCTGAATCAAAAACGAACGCTTTTAGTTCCAAGATGAGGTCCAGGACTCCCATTATGCGAACCTTGTGGAAGAGTATGCTTGCGTCTATCTTCTCCGGAGAGATCACAACGTGGATCTCCACTTGAATCGACTTCTTCTGACGTGCTTTGTCAGATCTTCGCGGTCTGAGAACCTCAACAAACGCATTAGGTTTTGTTGCATCTTCATAATCTGCAGTATAAGAGAGAGGAGAGTATACACCTATACTGACAATACTGTGTGTGTGTGTTTGTGTGTGTGTGTGTGTGTGTGTGTGTGTGTGTGTGTGTGTGTGTGTGTGTGTGTGTGTGTGTGTGTGTGTGTGTGTGTGTGTGTGTGTGTGTGTGTGTGTGTGTGTGTGTGTGTGTGTGTGTGTGTGCGTGCATGTGCATGCTAAAGTGTGTACATGCAAGTGTACATATGTGCACACTCCACCTTCGTATCTTGTATCATAGCCAACAGCACAGCGGTTCAGGAAGTCAACCTTCTTACACTGGTCGGAGAACGCCTCAAAGCTGAAGTTCGAGTCCTCGATATCAGCTCTGGTTATGGACACATTGGTGGTTCCTTCTTCGAGGAAGACGCGAGACTGGAGAAAGTCCAACTGCACGTTAATCAACTTAATGTTAAAGAGAAACGTTGTCCATCGTTCAGACGGCAAGAACTATGGAAAGACATTGAGACAACCAGAGTGCATGCATCCTCTTCATTTCCAACACACTGCCATTGATATTTCAACCAGTAATACTGTATGTATACACGAGATTTCGAATGTGTTCATGTATTGCAGATTGTCCACACACAGACACTGTTGCCATACACTAGTATATGTACATGTGAGTGCATACGCACACATGGCTATATACTGTACTATGGTATATGGCCATGTGTGTACGTATATACTGTACATATAACCACTCTGTATAGTTGACCACAGTATAGTGCTAAATAATCGAGGGGCTGAACTTTCACGTTTTTCGAGGATGATCGAGCGCTGGCTGGAGTGCGAAACTTGCACACCACAAAAACGTCACAGTTTGGTAGGTGTAAAGCAGCCGAAGGACAAACCTGTGAAATATTTATTACTTCAAAGTGGCCAGCCACGAAAATTTAGCTCCTCAAAAATTCAGTACTATACGGTATACATATACATGAATGTGTATTGTGGCCACTTTCTATAGTTAGCACATAGGGTAGTACACTGTAGGGCACATACGTACATATGCATGTGTGTATGGCTACATGCTAGTCCAGCTGCTAGCCCCATGCTTCTCCCCATGTGGGCGAGAAGAAGGTACTCTTCCCACCCATGCAAAGGGTACAAGTAGGGGCTACAGGCTAGACTAAGCTACTCGCATATGTCCACACACACTCACTGGTCCCACAGGATCTTTGATGACAGTGTTAGGTGTCTCAAACTGCTCAATGGGTTCTCCGAGGTTCTTGTCGATCAGACCTTTCACCAGCTCCAGTTGCTGCTTGTCCAACAGAACATGAGTTTTCTGCAGTACACCGTCCACGAGGAGATCAGGCACTGAACCAGGTTGCAATGCAGGAAATGCGTTAGAAATACTAAAAAACACTTTTGAAATATGTAAAATGAATTGGAAAAATAAACACCTTTACACCCAGTTGCAAACAGGAATTGACACAGACATGCAATAAAGCAATGGGATTTACAAAATAAGAAGGGATAATTAATCTTCCTCAATTCCTTTTGGATTTTCACTTTATGATGATTGTATTGCCAATTGAGTCTTTAATTACAAAATGGCTGGCATTGAGGGTAAGGAAGGCAGAAATGCAGTAAGTTGTGAGACTCATACCTATGCCATTGCAAATGCACTAAGTTGTTTGTGAGACCCATACCGATGCCATTTTACTGTCCCCCACAAACATTCAGTGAGGCCGAAATAAAACGGTAGCCGAGTGATGGTCTGACTACAAGACTAGTAAGTTGTTTGCAATTGTCAACTCACCACTTCGACAGAAATTCTCATGGAGATTCCTTTCAACGAATAAATCAAGAGCTGATTTGTCCTTCAGCACATTCCCAGGCTGCAGAAATCATAATAACAAAACAAAATAGATTTGATTTCATTTCATTGTGTGTGTGGACGGGATACTGGTGGCCTTGCAGTAGCCCCTCGGCCAGTGATTAATGGCCAACGCAGGAAAAATAAGAACTTATCATTGCTATTTTTTACTTGAGTTTCATAAGGATACATGGTAAGATGGATACATGATATAGCCACAATCATATGAGCACAGAAGGTGCTCCCATGTACAAATATACTTACCTCTCTCACGATTCTGAAGCTCTTGTCTCCATTAGCCAGTCTAATAGGCACTCTCCTTGCTGTGAACACGTCACAATCCATTAATTTCACTTCAATGCAGTCCAACAAGCAAGGACCTTTTGACAGCTCGGTATATGGGACAGCCCCGGGATTTCCCCCTTTTGAGGTGAACAACCTACCAGATTCACTGCCTGTCGGTTGAGTGGCTGGTGATGAGGATAAGGACAAGCTGGTGTTAATCTTCGTGGGTGTCTGCATCGGCGATGGGATGACTACTGGCTCTGTCTTCAGCTTATGCCTGTGTGAATAGGTGCCTTCCTCTCCGTCATACTTGAACTGGTTGCGAACTGTGAATCGTCCAATGTCGCCAACAATGAGATAGGGGTCTTCAGCATGGCGAGGTATCAGCAGGTACGCCTCCTCTGCGTCAACCTTGAAAAGAATCCGAGGTTTCCGTTTGGGCCCCTCATACACCTACAGTACATGTTGAAGAACACACACATTCATATGAGATACATACATGGGGTGTGGTGGAGCCTGTCTACAAAAACCCATGATTGTGGTCACGGATGAGAAAGCTTATAACATAAACCTGGACAGGTCGTAAAAATACTCCTCTACCCAGTATACTCCATTATCAGAGATGAAACATACGTATGTTATGGTACATTTGGGGCTGTGTAGCTATATCAGAGATTTCGGCAGCGTACTCCTACAAGTGTTGGCAGCCAAGAGGGGCCCACTGTACTCAATGTGAATCGCAACTTGCAAAGTACAGTGGAACCTCTTCAAGTACAGCGGAACCTATTCAAGTACAGCAGAACCTCTGTAATTCGACATCTCAATAATCTAGAGGGGCAATCACCATAGTAGATCATACTAAGAACACTGGATAATCCGACACCTCATAATCTGGTATCCTTTTGAGGGTTGGATTGTAGAGGTTTCACTGTCACTTGTTACACATGCACACCTGCTCAACATCGTGGGACGGTCTAGCAGGCCAGACTACATGCACACTGTGGGACGGTCTAGCAGGCCAGACTACATGCATACCGTGGGGCGGTTGTAGCAGGCCAGACTACATGCACACCATAGGACGGTCTAGCAGGCCAGACTACATGCACACCGTGGGACGGTCTAGCAGGCCAGACTACATGCACACTGTGGGACGGTCTAGCAGGCCAGACTACATGCATACCGTGGGGCGGTTGTAGCAGGCCAGACTACATGCACACCATAGGACGGTCTAGCAGGCCAGACTACATGCACACCGTGGGACGGTCTAGCAGGCCAGACTACATGCACACCGTGGGGCGGTTGTAGCAGGCCAGACTACATGCACACCATAGGACGGTCTAGCAGGCCAGACTACATGCACACCGTGGGACGGTCTAGCAGGCCAGACTACATGCACACCTGCTCACCAGTGTTCCCTTGGCGAGCTCTTTCATCCTCTGAAAGGCCTCGATCAGCTGTGGAAAATGCATACAGAAGGCCAATGCCTCCTTGAGGAACCTCATGGTGTGGATGTAGCGGAGAGAACCTAACTCCACATCGACACTGAAGTCGAACGGACGCTCTAAATTTGGATCTGGTTTTCCGTATTTGAAAATCTTGAACTTGAGAGCATGTTGCCCAGTGGTGGCAAATCTCTCGCGATAGTAGTGTCCTTTTTCCGTCAAATCGACAACAGAGATGAGATCAAGCCCACCCTCTGCTTCCACGTTCCCCTTCTCCACTTTAACTGTTACATTCAGCCCAGACACAGTCCCCTTTGCAAGGGGGTACTTGGTCTTGTTGAACGTCACATCCAGGGACTGAAAGTGAACAAACAGTTTCATTTTCCTCTTAGTCTCATCTCCCCACACATTCACATCGGATGACGACTCTAAATGTGGGAGATCTGTTCCAGGAGATGAGGACTTTGTCTTTGTTGAATCCGGAGTAGAAGAAGTAGGTTGTGTGGTTGAAGTTCCTTGTGAAGTTGCCTTAGGGTCGATGGAATAAAACATTTCTGCATCCCTGTCGATAAGAGATTGAATGAAGATGCTACTTTCCATTGACTTCCTTGTTGATGTGAGGGGTGCTGGAGAAATTGGTGAGGTTGGCGAAGGTGTTGTCATTCTTGGCGTGACATGAATGGGTGTGGTCCCAGGGGTGGGGGAGGGTGGGGGAGTTGGGGTGCCGATGCCCAGGAAATCGAGGAGAAGCACCCAGGTTTGCAGGTTGATGGTAATACTGGCAGCACTGAAGTCAGCCTCAAGATGAATGGATGCCTGTGAGTTGGTAGAAGAGAACAAGGATACGTAGTTCACACACAATGCAGACAAGATAGCAAAAACCACAAGCATGTACGCAACAGCAACAATGACGACACACACACACACATCCATACACATTACAAGATCAGTAATGACTCAGATACACGTACATACACACATAAACATAAATCACACACACACACACACACACACACACACACACACACACACACACACACACACACACACACACACACACACACACACACACACACACTATTCCACAAGATCACTGATGACTCAGATACACGTACATACACACATAAACATATATAACACACACACACACATACACACACACACATGTAACTCACAGACTCGTACTTGTCCACGAAATCAGGTGATGACTCAGACACCAGTAGGCCTGTGATGGAGATGAACAGGTCTAGATTGTCCAATCGACTCAACAGACCTTGCTCTGACACCGATTCAACCTTGTTAACCTCTTCCACTGTTGTCTTGTTGCGACTAAACGCTCTTAGAGGTGATTCTAGGGAGGATTTTCTTTTAGGTGAAGAAGAAGCTGTTGGCTTTGAGTACAGCGGTGTAGCAAAGCTTGGAGGAGATATGATTCCAGACATACCCCTCAAAGTGGCCTTCCTGAGAGAAGCTGGCATCAGAGAAGCATTTGGAAGCAATTTGGTAGACGTCAGGAAAATGTAGCGAAAGTTTGACTCTTCCGATTGCAACAGATCTTCAATGACAAAGCTTCCCAACTGAAGATCAAAATTGGTCTCAAAGGACACATGTTTGGATGCCTGAACAGCAAAATCTTTCAGGACAACAAAGACAAATTTCATATTTTTTCCTTTGGTTTCCTGTGAGAGCTCCAAAGACAACTTAGGAAGAAGAAAACTAGCAGAAAATGAAGGTATTGGGTCATGCAATGACATAGAATTTTCTGTACTCAATGAGGAATCCATTTGAGAAGGTGTAGATTCAGATTCTTCAGATGTGGGAGTTGATGCTCCAGGAGAAATGCTAGCCAGATGTCTCAAAGTCGATTTTATCTGCTCAAACACGAATTTCGACATTTTAAGACTCACTTGATCGTCAACCTTTCCAGTGACAACGAAATCAAACTCAGAGGACAAAGTAGAGGGAGAACTACCATCCAATATGTCCGCATGCGTGTCTTCCCAGCCTTCTATGAATTCAACTGGTTTGCTGTCGGTCTTGAGTTTTAAACCATTCAACCCTCTCTTCACGGACAGAGTGAGGCTAAGTTTGTTCACTATCTTGAAGCATTTTTGGCCAGAAGATTTGCAGAGAAGTTCTTGTGTTGGAGCATAGTCGACAAGATCAAATCCGCTGACCGCCTGAATGCTCACATCCGACACATCCACTATTATCTCTTCATAAAGCTGGGAGGTGGTGCTTGGGGAATTCCCAATTTCTTCATCAGACAAGTGGTCGCACACCTTGTTTCCAACTGATATTTTCCCCAGATGAAATATCAAACAGTCTTCGCTAGAAGAAGACTTTGGAATGATCACGACAGGTGTAGCAACATCTACCTTGAATTGCAAGAAAGAAGAAGGGAGTGGTTCTTCTCCAATCTCACTGTTCTCTCTTTGGTCCAGCCCGGGGGGTAATATCGAGACCTCATCAATCTGATGTAGTGTCACCTGACGTACAATACCCTTAGCCACACCCACAGCCGCTCCTCTTAGTGAGTTAGTGATCCCCGCCATTGACAGGTGGAAATCTGACACAAGGT
>CAUJGJ010000208.1:453573-473573 GCA_963170055.1 Halisarca cf. caerulea | reverse complement strand
GCTCTAAGTCATGTTTGGCAAGTGGAGTGTGGGACATGCCGTCTGTTGACTCCTCCCCCTCCTCGCTGGGAGGGGTGGAGGGTGGGGTCACAAACTCATCTAAAGAAGAGGAGCGCAGTAGTTGACTTCACAGGACACTCAAGTACAGCTAGTGCACAAGATTTGAAAAAAAATTACTATCATTCCACTCCTGTATGCACACCACCACTCCTGTGCACACACCACCACTCCTGTGCACACCCACACCCACTCCTGTGCACCCACCACCACTCCTGTGCACCCACACCCACTCTTGTGCACCCACCACCACTCCTGTGCACACACACCCACTCTTGTGCACCCACCACCACTCCTGTGCACCCACACCCACTCCTGTACACACACCACCACTCCTGTGCACACACCACCACTCCTGTGCACACCCACACCCACTCCTGTGCACCCACCACCACTACTGTGCACCCACCACCACTCCTGTGCACACACACCACCACTCCTGTGCACACACACCACCACTCCTGTGCACCCACCACCACTACTGTGCACCCACCACCACTCCTGTGCACACACACCCCCACTCCTGTGCACCCACCACCACTACTGTGCACCCACCACCACTCCTGTGCACCCACCACCACTACTGTGCACCCACCACCACTCCTGTGCACACACACCCCCACTCCTGTGCACCCACCACCACTACTGTGCACCCACCACCACTCCTGTGCACACACACCCCCACTCCTGTGCACCCACCACCACTCCTGTGCACACACCACCACTCCTGTGCACACACCACCACTCCTGTGCACACCCCCCCCCACTCCTGTGCACCCACCACCACTCCTGTGCACACACCACCACTCCTGTGCACACACCACCACTCCTGTGCACACACACCACCACTCCTGTGAACACATGCTTTGAGGCCTTCACAGACAAAAACATGTGTGTAGCTAGTAAGGCAAGCAGATACAAAGGCAAGGTGTATAAGCACAAATTCGTGTGATTTCAGAATTTTACAGTTTTTGCAGATTTTGAGCTATCTGTGAGGCTAGATTACACACACCTTCATCGTCCTCCTCCTCTTCCACGTCACTCCTGCTCTCCACAGAGTGCTGGCTGTCTTTGGGTATGGACAGAGAAGCCAAGGGTCCATTGGTAGCATTGATGCAAGTGATGTGTCCCAAGTCCAAAATTATCTGTAATATAGTAAATATAGAGTGGAAATGGGATTAACTAAAGCAGATCATATGAAGTTATGCATGCACGTACGTACGCAAGCGCTCCAGCAAGCACTTATGTATGTATGTACACACACACACACACACACACACACACACACACACACACACACACACGCACGCACACACGCACACACATCTTCAATTGATCTGAGTTCAGACATACGCAGGACAAAATAGAGGAAAATATATTTCAAATCCATTCCGAAAGTTCACCCCCCGAAAATTAAAGAGCATGTAGCAGCAATGCTCTAGCATTTCCTGGACCAGCCTACAGCAGCCACTATGGACAGGTGGTCTTTAAGATAGGAGGTCCTTCTATACAGGTGGTCCTGACAGGAGGTCCTTGTATACAGGAGGTCCTTCTATACAGGTGGTCCTTAAGACAGAAGGTCCTTCTATACAGGTGGTCCTTCAGACAGGAGGCCCTTCTATACAGGTGGTCCTTCAAACATGAGGTCCTTCTATACAGGTACTAACTTACATGAGTAAATATTTTGTGGTTCCCTCCCCAATCACAAAACCATGAACTTTATACCCCTTGAAAACTACCCACCATATGTTTACAAGGACCTACCACTGGAGCCTGTCTGTCTGTGAGCGACTGAGGAATGATAATCTGAGGGGCTGAGATGTCCAGGTCGATCTTCAGCTTAGCACGACTGGTCTGTCAACAGCAAAACAGGAAAAGTATACTCACAGGGACACATCACATACATAAGACAGTGTTGGAGGAGGAAAAAGACTAATATTTGAAAAATTCATATGCAATTCAGTAAATGAAAGAAAGACAAGACACCAACAGTGTGTGTGATGTATGAATGATATGTCTCTTTACGCACACAAGAATATATACATACTGTATACAGAAGTGTACATACATACATACATACATGCATATGTACATAAAATGTACATACAGATACATACGTACATATACATGTAAACATGTACACAAGTACATACGTATATACGTACAGTCCTGCATACATTTATACATACGTATACATGTAAATACATACGTACATACAGTACGTATGCACATACATTCATCCATAGATACATATACATACAAACATATGCAAATACATACATACTGTACATACTGTACGTACATTCCTACGTACACAAGTACAGCACATACGTACGTACCTCCACCTCAACATCCAGTAGCTCCTCAATCTGTCCCCTCAATTCGGCTGCTGTCTGCACCCGCAGCTCCCTCACTCTCCTCCGCACGCGAGCCGTCCAGTCCAGGGCAAGTCCAAACTGGTCTCGTCTGGTAAAGAAGTCACGCAACTGGTGTACCACAGTTGAGTGCAGAACGACATCCAACGGTTTGGAGTGCACTTTAATGCTGATGAAAGGATGGAAGAATATGTACTTATGAAGGTCATTTGACACATGTTCAAAGACAAACACGGCAGATGAGTGATACAGGAAAAAACCCAAAAATACATTAGTACATACGTACGCACGTACCATAGCACATATGCTCTAGCATGTATATACGTACATACATACCTGTGTGAAAATACTTGAAACACACACACACACACACACACACACACACACACACACACACACACACACACACACACACACACACACACACACACACACACACACACACACACACACACACACACCTACCTCCACACTGGCCTATGTTTCACTGTCTCCCTCTTCACGTCTACTTTTATCAAAGGAGAGGAGGTGGAGCCTGTGTCCCCACTTCCAATTCGAGATTGGAGTATAAATGGGAATAAAGAATCAATGTTCTGATGGTCCACGACATGGATGGAACCAAGAGAAAGAGAAAAAGTGGTTTCTTTGACTTTTGGAGAGACATCCACCGTACTCCTAAGAGAACTGAATTTCAACTCCAGAATTGGTTCACACTGAAATGGGTCTGGGAACTTTGGACTGGGAAGGAGTTTCAGGGATCCTTTGTTGAGAGAAAATGAGACTTGAACAAACTTCCTGTCTCGTGTGAGTGCCTGAGATCTGTCCTCAAATCCAAGAGCTTGTAAGAATTCATCTTCTGCAAACAAGACAGACACACACACTTGAAGATAAAACAGACTGATAGAACAGACATAGAACAGACTGATAGAACAGACATAGAACAGACTGATAGAACAGACATAGAACAGACTGATAGAACAGACTGATAGAACAGACCAGACCGATGGAGTAGGCTGATAGAACAGGCTTATAGAACAGATTGATAGAACAGGCTTATAGAACAGATTGATAGAACAGGCTGATAGAACTGACTGATAGAACAGACTGATAGAACTGACCAACAGAACAGACTGATAGAACAGACTGACAGAACAGACTGATAGAACTGACCGATAGAACAGACCAATAGAATAGGCTGACAGAACAGACTGATAGAAAAATCTGGTAGAACAGACTGATAGAACAATCTGATAGAACATTTTGATATACGTAGATAATGGATCAGACATTACACAGACATGCAGACAGACAAACTGACAAATGGGAAAACAACAGACACACTGACATGGCTGCAACCAGATGCAAAGACAGAGAAGAACCTGCAACTAGCCTAAGTACAAGACAGACCAGTACACAGGCAGGCAGGCTGACAGACAGACTGGCAACCAGGCAGACAGACAGATGGGTAAATAAGAAAGATGAAGCTGACCTTCTCTTATACTCTGCTGTTTCTGCAGGGTTGGCTGCCCCTCAGTTCCTTGGGATCCACTGCTCCCTGAGGTCTCCATCTCACCCTGTTCCAAGTAGCTTGATGACCAGCCTGGCAGCCAGCGCTCCAGGAAACTCTGGTTCTGTCCTCCACCTGCGCTGCTAGTAGCTGGAGACGGCTGCAGCAGATAAGGTGAAACATGTCAAAGACCACCTGTCCATAGAAACCACTGTAGGCAGACCCCTGCACCACCTCAGTAATACTGATACACCTCTTTATAAGGACCACCTGTCTATAGAGACCACTGTAGGCCGGCCCAAGGGCCACTTCTATAATATCAAAGTATATCTTTATAAGGACCACCTGTCTATAGAGACCACTGCTGTTTGGCCCATGAATGGTCTATACAGACAGGCTCACTATATGCAGCTGGACTACTACAGTGTGTGGTATGTTATAGTTGTACCCCATTTAGGCATGGTACATGGGAAATAGACACTTGCATTGTAGACCACGAGGGCGGAGCCCGAGTGGTCTACGCAAGTGTCTATTTCCCATGTACCTTGCCTAAATGGGGTACAACTAACTTGTATCCCGGGCAACGGAAATTGGCTTAAAATAATTGCTATTCGATAGTAGCTAGCTCGGCTGCCATCAGCTTGCATCTACGTATTTTTCAGGAGACAGCTGCTATCAGCGGACGGCTTCTGTTCAGCTAGTGGACGGCTATACTTTCAGCAAACAGCTACTTTCAGCGGACGGCTTCTTTTCAGTGACGGGTACTTTTAGCGAACGGCAATCTTTCAGCGGACGGCTACCTTCAGCGAACAGCTACTTTCAGTGGACGGCTTCTTTTCAGTGACGGGTACTTTTAGCGAACGGCAATCTTTCAGCGGACGGCTACCTTCAGCGAACAGCTACTTTCAGTGGACGGCTTCTTTTTAGTGGACGACTACTTTCAGTGAACGGCTTCTTTTCAGTGGACGGTTACTTTCAGCGAACAGTAATAATAAATTTCAGCGAGCAGCATCTTTCCAGTGTGCAAATTCAAATGGCAGAGCGTATTTCTTCAGAATCGCTAGACTGGTTCGTGTATGAACTAGAAAAGGAAGAAGAACAGTAGCTGTTTGCTGAAGGTATAGCCGTCCACTAGCTGAAAAGAAGCCGTCCGCTGAAAGCAGCTGTCTCCTGAAAAATACGTAGATGCAAGCTGATGGCAGCCGAGCTAGCTACTATCGAATAGCAATTAATTTAATTGGTGGCATGATTAATAGTTTAATTGGGGACATCCTGTGGTACATAGCTATGTACCCCTGTTTACAGGGGTACATGGGATATGTACTCACAGCGGTGCTTTTGAAGTTAATTGAAAACGCCCACGCATCGGGATACAAGTACATATGTATATACATACAGTGAAACCTGCATATAAAGACCACTTAAGGGACCAAGTAATCGTGGTCTCTATAGACAGGTGGTTCTTCTATACCGGTGGTCTTTAAGTTCCGTCAAGATGAAATTCAAAACGTCAAATTTAAGGCTAGTCCCTTGAGTTTTGTCTTAAGACATGCAGGCCCACTGTATGTACATGTGTGTCCACTTCCACTTAAAAGTAAGTTAAACATATGAGCATGGGCAGTAGGCACATACAGTATGTACAATAAACCTGCCCACAAATATTCTCAAACTCTGTCTATGAGTACTCTCAAAGGACAACCATAAAAATCTCTGGAGACTAGCAGGCCCTACAAACAGAAGCAAAGGACCAGCATGGGATCTCACCTGTTGTCGTGTGCGCAAATGCTGCTTAGCTTTTCCCATGGCAATCACACGAAGAAGATAAAGATCATCAAAGGACAAATCTCTTTCAGTTGATGTTAGAAATTCCTGAACAATGGGAAAGTGAAAAAATAATTGTGAGAGCACTGAATGTGACCACATTGTCCCACATTCCCACCATCCCCCAATCCCACATTGTCCCACATTCCCACCATACCCCAATCCCACATTGTCCCACATTCCCACCATACCCCAATCCCACATTGCTTAATCACATGAATGTGAATAAACAATGTGGGTTGTTAGAATCACGGATTCATCTAACAAATGAGAAAACTGGCAATCTGATCAAAGCAATGTATACAATGTTAGTCTTGTGCCTTGATCAGAAAAGTCAAAATCTTAAATTATCTTCATTTCAAATCACCTGACTCTCTTCATTGACTGTTTGATTGGTCAATTTGAGGACATATATTCGAACATAGTTAACATTCAGTTTGGCTCTCTCCAAAACATATTTCCATGTTTTCCTTCTTCTCTGCTGTTCAAGTTTGTGTTGAGCAACCACATAGGCGAACTGCCACCAAGCTGCAGGGCTGCAAGGGAGAAATAAACACAGACAATACTACCTAAAGACAGGAAGTACTGCGAACTAACAGGAAGTGCTGTGGACTACAGGAAGTGCTGTGATTACACAAAGTGCTGTGGACAAACAGGAAGTACTGTGGACTAACAGGAAGTACTATGTGAGAACAGAAAGTACTGTGGACTAACAGGAAGTACCATGTGAGAACAGGAAATATAGAAACTACTAGCTAGGAATTGCCTGCCTACCCAAAAAGAAGCCAGTCACGCCCTCGAATTATGAAAAATTTCCAGAAATGGTATTAAAACAGAACATGATGGTTCATAGATGCTGCAAATGGCGGCTGACACGCCACCTTAAAACAGAACATGATGGTCCAACAATTATAATTCGATATGATCAAGGGGGCAAGGGCAAGGCAAACATATGTATGTATTTACATACATTGTACATGGACATATACTGCACTTCATGGACGGTTGAAAAGGTTTACAGTAAAACTTCTATATAGACTAGAATTCAGTCAAACGGTCTTGGGGTGGGAGTGTACTCACTTCTCAAGGACAGTTGCTTTAGGCCTCCATCTTACTACCTTGGTAGCTCTGGCTTTTAGCTGCAGCTCATCAGCTAAATTGAGGAAGGAGTGGTACTGGAGCTCAGTGAGGGAGACAGAGACATCGTCCAGGAGAATCTCAACACCCAACCTCGGACCGTCGTTTGCTGAGGTAAGAGCTCGAGGTGTCCTGTTATAAGTGAGCCTTATCTGTCCATTCACAGGATTGATGATGTAGGAGGAGCCCTGGGGAGCGTACATGCATACGGTTAAGATGGTTATACATACTGTACTGTACATACCTACAGTATGTAGGTGTGAAGGCAGAATACATCCATGTGCATGCATACGTGTGTGTGTGTGTGTGTGTGTGTGTGTGTGTGTGTGTGTGTGTGTGTGTGTGTGTGTGTGTGTGTGTGTGTGTGTGTGTGTGTGTGCGTGCGTATGTGTGGGAGCATGCATATGTATGTACTGTAGTATATTCATATGTACTGTATACAAGAGTGCACAGAGATGCACAAAAGAGCACAAACCCAATAGCCTCTGTTGTACAACACAGACACACACTGTTTGCCCACTATGTTGGGATACTAGCAGATACAACTGCTTAAAGACTGCTACTTCATTCACTGAAGTCAAAACAGAATTCCCTGAATGGGCCCAACACAGACTCTATACATACATAGACCTATGGACATACGTACACACACACAATGCACACATATAGTATACACAATGCACACATACACACAATACACACATATAGTATACACAATGCATACATACACACAATGCACACATACTGTACACACAATGCACACATACACACAATGCACACATACACACAATACACACATACACACAATGCACACATACAGTACACACAATGCACACATACATACATAGAGCACATACATATGTAGCTTCATTCGAATAAGTACATTAATATTGCACGTACCACATACATCCAGATATAAAAGGATGCATAGCTTTATGATAAGGCGAATCGTATAAAACAATACCAGACAGGCATACGTGCGTAGACAGCAGTGAAAGTTGGTAGGAGTTTTGTAGAGGTATTGTATTTACCAAACTAGAGTTTACATTTTGCCAGACTGCTGTTTCTATCACCGGGGAAGAAGGGATTTTGGTTTCAAACCATTACCAAGGCAACGATTGGTCAGCTTCTACTGTGTGTGTGGAAACCACTGCCAACGGTACCTACTGAACTACTGGACAAGTACACAAGATACCTATCACTCAACACTGCTGCACAGCAACAGACAGAGTGCAGTTAGTTGGGCAAGACCTCCGTTGACGATAGTGGGAGATTTTCAGGATAAAATTGTGGAAAAAATTACGAATACACATGTTCAGTCTCATTCTACTACTGCTGGTGTTGGTGGGAGTTGGTGCTGGGACGTACAGAGGGTATCCACCACATCCTGCTGTACATCCTGAACCATAGTACGTGTTGTATGTACCCATGTGTGTACTTATAGTATATGCCAACACACACACACACACACACACACACACACACACACACACACACACACACACACACACACACACACACACACATGCACACACACATACACACACACACACACACACACACACACACACACATGCACACACACACACACACACACACACACACACACACACACACACACACACACACACACACACACACACACACACATGCACACACACACACACACACACACACACACACACACACACACACACACACACACACACACACATGCACACACACACACACACACACACACACACACACACACACACACACACACACACACACACACATACACACACACACACACACACATACACACACACACACACACACACACACACAAGCAATGAATGTCACTTACATGGAAATGCCTATGAGTTTGCAGTAAAAATTTGCACAATTTACACAAGCGTTACTAGACAGAGACAACACATACACATTGCCCACCTCACCATACACACACACACACACACACACACACACACACACACACACACGTACACACACACACACACACACACACACACACACACACACACACATACACGCACAATCCCCATACCAGTAGCAACCCTCTCCTACAGTGAGGTGAGATGTGTCACATGGAAATCAATCCGAGGCAGGGCAGCTGCTGAAACCATACCCACATACAGAGCACCAATACAGACCATTGGCAGGGACGCTTACATCACAACTCCAAATTTTGGTGGGCTTTCTGGTTACCCTGACAACTGGCTGTGTGCATACAACATTCCAGCCAATGGGTGTTATCACAGAAGAATTCAAATAATTCAAAAAGACCTACAGCCAGCAAGGTACCCTTGTAGATGCACACAGCACGATGACCACATTGCTATCCAAGAGGAGGGTACAGAGCACAGGGCAGTGTACTGTAGTAGAAGGGGACGTCACTGCATCAGAAAACATGGCCGAACAGATGAAGAGTACAGGACAAGTACGTACTGTATGTGCATGCATCGGCTTTGAGGTCACCATAGTGTTCACTGAGTCAAGGAGCGCATAACACACGTATGCATAACACAATGCTACAATGCAATGGTTCTTTTAAAGATTACGTGCATTGTTTCACTGGTAGCTTCTTATTTTGCCAATTTGAGCATGGATAATAAATTACGTAAGGATTCTATTATCCATGGTTTGAGGTAAATTTTACTTTAGGTCTGAGCCGTCATCAATTCTTTTCTAATTACACAACTGATAATATACTTTCGGAGAGCAGTGAACAGTACATGTATAGAGTCGAGTCTAGTCTAGTGTCAGTCAGTCTTGTGTCTAGTCTAGTGTCAGTCAGTCATGTGTCCAGTCTAGTGTCAGTTAGCTAGTCTTGTATCTAGTCTAGTATCTGTCGGTCTTGTGTCTAGTCTAGTGTCAGTTAGTCTTGTGTCTAGTCTAGTGTCAGTCAGTCTTGTGTCCAGTCTAGTGTCAGTCAGTCTTGTGTCCAGTTTAGTGACAGTTGCATGAAGCTTTGCTGTTGGCTAATGATTGACTACTGACAAGTGCAGTCTCAAAATCTCTATTGTAAAAGCCATCAGACAATTCTACAACATGTATGTATGCACACAAATATGTATGAATGTATATGTGTATATATATATTGTATGTATGTAATGTATGCATGTACTGTATGTACGTATGTACTGTATGTATGTATATACTGTAGGTAGCCAAAGTATAGTATGTACTAGATGTACATGTATCCATAAATCTTAGGAGGACCATTTTCCAACGTGACACTAACATTCAGGAGCAACAAGTACACAACTTGGAACAGAGGAGCATTGATAGCTGTTCTCTGCACAAACAGCAGAGGAGGATCAGAGAAGAAGGAAAAAGGAACAAGAAATACCTTACACCAAGCTGACCAAGATGAACCCTTCAAGCTACTTCCAGTTGCTGTCCATTCATCTCTCTGTGTGTTCCTGCAAATGTATTATTTTGGTGGCAGGGGGCAACACATTCCATTTAGAATCCCATTCCAACTTCCATCAGATGAAAATGGGAATGAAATCAGATCCAACACCCTCTTGCCGATCAACCCAAACTCACCCATAAGATGTGTGAGTGAAAACATGAGATATCCCACAGCATCCGATTGCTCAATGTATGCACTCACAATACAAAATTTCCTCTGTTTTCATGTATGCAGGAATGTATGGGAAATTGCACAGTTTCAAATTGGGTGAGTGCTCCAACATGGCCATCTGTTATTATCGTCAGATGACCTCACATGACACCATATGACTTGACTGTTATATACAGTGAGACCTCACTTATCCCCACCTCAGATATCCAGTTCCCTTACCTTCCATACTAGTTTTTACAAGAACAAATCTGCAATAATCCTATTGTACACTATACTACTGCTCCCTCATTTATCCAGTTCCCTCACTCTATCTGCAATTTCATCCAGAATGGATGTGTGTGGATAAGTGGGGTCTCACTGTACAGGCATTCAAACACGTGTATGAAATTTGCATAGGAGGACCAAAACCAGGTGATTCTGGGGATGATAAGGACAGACAACAGGAGAGCAGCAATGAGGTACATAAACTCCCCCAACAGAATACTCAGGTTCATGGCCAGAGTTGTCCTGCAGAACCTCAACCACTTCGGTCGACCCCTGCCAACTGATGAACAACTACGGGACCTTCTCTGCAGTACATCCAAAACCACACCCACTGGTCCATCTACTTCAGCAACAGCCACGCCCACTGATCCAGCCCCTTCAGTAACCACCACGCCCACTCCAGTGTACACTACAAGGACTAATCAAATGTACCAGCCGAAACCACCAACATCCACCAAGCCTCCAGGAAAATACATCAGTAACATCAATTGGCACAAGCACCATGGGCACCACAAACACTACAGGCACCATGGGCACAAGCACCATGGGCACCACAAACACTACAGGCACCATGGGCACAAGCACCATGGGCACCACAAGCACCATGGGCACAAACACAATGGGCACCACAAGCATCAGTACCAAAGGCACCAGTACTAAAGGCACAAACACTAAAGGCACAAACACAAAAGTCATCAGCACCAAAAGCACCAACACATGCACAGACACAGGCAAGAACTCCCACCATCTTACCAGTCTGTGTTACACACACACACACCATAGTGAACAAGCATTGCACACGACCTGCGAGTGTATGTACATACCAACTCCTGATAGCTAGAAAAGCATTGCATTGTATGGAGGATAAGCACCAAATATCAATTTTGCTAAAGTTAGTACCTGTTAACATTTGTAGTCTTAAGGTAACAATGTATAGCAACTGTGTATGTGAAACACACCAGTTCCATGGGTGATTGCATACACATAAGTAGATGTACATACCGTATATCCGGAAATATTGGCGACATTTTTAATTTGGTGGTTTGGCGGTCAGAATCAAAATTGCCAAATTTCTATCACCAAATTTACATAGACCTACTTACTATGCTTTGTCCTTGCTGTGCAACTGCCAAATTTAATTTTCCACAAATATTAAGATACAGCCTGATCTTGCGCAAATCGCCAAATTTAATGATCGCCAATATTTCCGGATATACGGTAAGTATAATATCTGCTGGTGAGCTGGCCAAAACTCAAACCATGCGCAAGTACCCAAGACACCAGGAACATACGTACATACACAGCAAACGCACTGTATACTCCACTGGAAACACATACGTACACTGAAGTAGGACACCAGTAGTCCACTACACTAGGAGTGTGCATGAACTAGGGTTGGGCAATAATCATAAATATCATTATTATCGGAATATTTTCCCAAGATAATTGTATTGTTAGTGATTGTAACATTGTAATTATCGGGAAAATCCTTGCACATATCTGTTTTTACCTCTTTCCAATTTGTGTCAGCATAATACTATTTGGTTAGGCAAACCCAAAACTCAAGAGATTAGTTGCATTTACATCTGTTCAGGATTCCAGTGCTGTGCGATTATCGTGATAATTGTGAATTTTGTTGGACAATAATCACAGCTGATTGAGACCAATATTGCCCATCCCTACTGTAGTATGAATGTATGCATAATGCTTAGTTGAAAAGTATCAGTACCACTTATTAATATTGGCAGAGGGAATTTTACTAGTTTGCAAACTTTACGTATGAACATTCAAAATGAACAGACTTTGACCAAGTATAGATCGACAATGCACGCATATACGCACGCACACACGCATGCACGCACACATACATGCACGCACACACACACACACACACACACACACACACACACACACACACACACACACACACACACACGCACGCACGCACACACACCAACACACACAAATACACACGCACGCACGCACACACACACACACATACACACACACACACACACACAAACACACACACACACACACACACACACACACACGGCAATGTATGCAGGCATTCATACTGGAGCATGCTCAACACAGCACTTACTCTGTGTCCAGCAAACACACTCGATCCCATAATCTCCTGTTCAGTGGAAGCTGTCGGTGCCAGAGTGTCAAGAAGGTCCTGTAAAGCGTGATATGCCCAATACACATGTACTGAATATCAGGACACACTGAATACAAGTTGTCATGTACATAGAATACACACATCACCACACAATTACACATAACTATAGTGAAACCTCTGTAATCTGACACCTCGATAATCCAACACTCTCTTTAATTAATCAGATCATCTAATGAGGTACAGTTGCCATACTAATGTATGCTGGTAGTCACTCTGTAATCCGACAACCTCCTAATCTGACACTATTTCAAGTCCCATTGAGTGTCAGATTAGAGAGGTATCACTGTACTTAAGTACAGTGGAGTCCCATTATAAGGAATCCCAGGGGACACTGAAAATTCTTCATTGTATCAGAAATTCACGATAACCAGCTAAAGTACCATAGTAGAACATTAAGTGGGTCACATGAGACTATTCACTGTAACAGAAATTCACTGCATAAGAGTGTTCTTTATAAAGAGTTTCCACTGTATAAGGCTTGTGTGGATAGTCTCGCAGAGTCAGACTGCTTTGCTGTCTCCATCTTCCCTCATGTGATAGAGTGGAGGATCCGAAAGAGTCTGGCTCCGCTAGACTATGTTTGTATCTACAAGTGTGGATTGTGTGCAACAACACATCTGTGGAGAATCTGCAAGGATCAATCCAGGATATTACATACTTACATACATACATATGTACAGTACAATGTGCTAAATATGAATGTACAAGAAATATTTGTATGTAAAACACACACATAGCAAGCACATCAAGCAATATACATGTACTTGGTATATGTACAACAGCCACACAACAGCTGCATAACACTCGCACAACATGCACACAGCACAATACAAAAACACTTGCAGGGAAATATACACACACAGCATTGAATTTCTTCAATAGAAGAAATACCTACATGATACAAAATACGTACAGTCGCAGACACACATTAAAGAACTAAGCTTAAAGTACAGTACATACGTATGTACATACAATATTGTGCAGTACGGATGACAATATCATATGCACCCACACACCATAAGTTCTGGACCGGACTCTGTGTCCCCCACCAGATTAGTGTCCCAATAGACAGCCAAATTCCTGCAATCGAACAGCTTCTTCTGTTTGGATGCTTCTGACACGAACTGAGGCTCCTGTGGTGAGAAGAGAGAGCTTATGCAAGGAGTCTTGTGTAGATTAGTGTGGTTATAAAAGACGTCCACTGACTATCACTGGTCCCTCCCATTGGCCCCACCTATGAGCTTAGTCGTACCGCTGTAGCAGGTTCACAGATATACTGTACAGCCTACAACCACACACTGCACTGACCCAGCCTACGACCACACACTTCACTGACCCAGCCTACAACCACACACTGCACTGACCCAGCCTACGACCACACACTGCACTGACCCAGCCTACAACCACACACTGCACTGACCCAGCCTACAACCACACACTGTACTGACCCAGCCTACAACCACACACTGTACTGACCCAGCCTACAACCACACACTCCACTGACCCAGCCTACAACCACACACTCCACTGACCCAGCCTACAACCACACACTTCACTGACCCAGCCTACAACCACACACTGCACTGACCCAGCCTACTACCACACACTGCACTGACCCAGCCTACAACCACACACTGCACTGACCCAGCCTACGACCACACACTCCACTGACCCAGCCTACAACCACACACTTCACTGACCCAGCCTACAACCACACACTCCACTGACCCAGCCTATAACCACACACTGCACTGACCCAGCCTACAACCACACACTGCACTGACCCAGCCTACAACCACACACTCCACTGACCCAGCCTACAACCACACACTGTACTGACCCAGCCTACAACCACACACTCCACTGACCCAGCCTACAACCACACACTTCACTGACCCAGCCTACAACCACACACTGCACTAACCCAGCCTACGACCACACACTGCACTGACCCAGCCTACTACCACACACTGCACTGACCCAGCCTACGACCACACACTCCACTGACCCAGCCTACTACCACACACTGCACTGACCCAGCCTACTACCACACACTGCACTAACCCAGCCTACAACCACACACTCCACTGACCCAGCCTACAACCACACACTTCACTGACCCAGCCTACAACCACACACTGCACTGACCCAGCCTACAACCACACACTGCACTGACCCAGCCTAAAACCACACACTTCACTGACCCAGCCTACAACCACACACTGCACTAACCCAGCCTACAACCACACACTTCACTGACCCAGCCTACAACCACACACTGCACTGACCCAGCCTACAACCACACACTGCACTGACCCAGCCTACAACCACACACTTCACTGACCCAGCCTACAACCACACACTGCACTGACCCAGCCTACAACCACACACTGCACTGACCCAGCCTACAACCACACACTGCACTGACCCAGCCTACAACCACACACTTCACTGACCCAGCCTACAACCACGCACTTCACTGACCCAGCCTACAACCACACACTTCACTGACCCAGCCTACAACCACACACTTCACTGACCCAGCCTACAACCACACACTTCACTGACCCAGCCTACAACCACACACTGCACTGACCCAGCCTACAACCACACACTGCACTGACCCAGCCTACAACCACACACTTCACTGACCCAGCCTACAACCACACACTGCACTGACCCAGCCTACAACCACACACTGCACTGACCCAGCCTACAACCACACACTGCACTGACCCAGCCTACAACCACACACTTCACTGACCCAGCCTACAACCACGCACTTCACTGACCCAGCCTACAACCACACACTTCACTGACCCAGCCTACAACCACACACTTCACTGACCCAGCCTACAACCACACACTTCACTGACCCAGCCTACAACCACACACTGTACTGACCCAGCCTACAACCACACACTTCACTGAACCAGCCTACAACCACACACTTCACTGACCCAACCTACAAACATATCAAGTCTTAGCTTCGGAATTGTCCAAAGGGGGAGGGGGAGACATTTTCCCAAAAGTAAGGGGCCAAAGTCATCTATCCACATGTACGAGCACATTGTCAACTAATGTCAGGGTTTCTTTTAGGGGGGGGGCAGGGGTGGGCATTCGCCCCCCCCTTGGAAATTTCTTGCCCCCCCTTGAAAATTTGGGATGGTAATATTTTATAAGTTGTAATGTTAATATTTTTGTTTAAGTAGGATCATTACAATGATATCCATATATAAACACCTTGTCTATAGTTTCTGATCTTGACACTATTGGAATTCTCTCTGCTAGGATTGTGTAATTGCCTTATAATCCATCCATTACAGGAAATTGTGTCTCTGTTTGTTTCCCCTACACAGTAGCATGAGATAGAGACTAATTTCCTGTCATCTTAAAATTTGTGCCATATGGCAGTGACCATGTACGTACCTCTGCTTATCACTTAAGGAAACTTGTATAGGTCGAAGATGTTGTCAGGTGGATTATGAAGAAATCTCTCCGTATAACAGCTGTATTCTATTTAGTGGCTAAGACATAGGCTTGAGGGCTGTATGGCATATAAAATGCACTTGCCCTTGGGCACTGGGTACTCGAGGGTGAGTGCATCGATCTGCCACACAGCCAGAGTGCCAATATCTTAACCATTCAGGGTTCTATCCATAGGGGGAGGGAAGCTTCTACCCCAAAAAGATCAAACTGTATATAGTACAAATTACTATAGAGAAGGCTCTACTTGAATGTCAATATCAACCTTCAATGGTCCAAAATGGCCTCAAATACTACCTTATATAACCTAAAAACTCAAATTTTCCCTGGGGGAGAATACCCCCAGACCCCCCTAGTTACATCACTGCACTGCATGTGTTTATAGACATCTAGGATGTCATGTATGTACACATCTGCCTCCTTCCATTTCTTAGTTGAACATTTGTTATTGGCCCCATGATCATTATCCGGAAAGAAAAGAACTGCTACATAGATACAAAGAGATGCTATACATGACTGTCCATCACAGATAATATACATGGATGCTCTATATCACAGCATGCCTGCATATGCTATACCGTATATCCGGAAATATTGGCGACATTTTTAAATTGGCGGTTTGGCGGTCAGGATCAAATCGCCAAATTTCTATCACCAAATTCATATAAACCTACTTACTATGCTTTGTCCTTGCTGTGCAACTGCCAAATTTAATTTTCGCCAATATTTCCAGATATACGGTAATCTATAATGCTTTAGACTTGCCCCCCACATATTCTTCATGGCTAAATTTGCCCCCCCTTGACACATTTCCTGAAAGAAACCCTGAATGTGTGTGTGTGGGTGTGGGGGATTCTACCATAGGGAGGGGCCGATTACTCCTACCCCTATCCCCTACAATGAACCCTTGTACACACTGTACACACCCACCCAGCCTACAACTGACCCATGAGTCGTTAGTGGTCTGAGCTGATATGTTCTCAACTGTAATACCGACAGCAAAGGGAGAAGATGGGCAGGCCTCACTGTCCTCATATCGCACATGAATGTTGTTAACAACGATCTAAACAGAGGAAGAGTTAGAAAGCAGCATATACATGAACTGTACGTACATTGATATAACCTACACACAAACACATGTAGAAACTCGCATATGATAATGTACGTATGAATCTCTCAACACACACACACACACACACACACACACACACACACACACACACACACACACACACAAACACACAAACACACACAGCATGCACACACACACACACACACACACACACACACACACACACACACACACACCAACAAACACACACACGCACGCACACACACACACATACACACACACTCCCATACCTGAATGTTGTGAACAATGTTGGCCAGGAAAGTTGTAGGCATACTGAACATACTCCACCAACTGCCTTTTTGCATCTCATCCTGCAAAAACATATGTGGTACATAAGTACGTACAATCAGTTGAAACTCATTGGGACAAAGTATAGGGGACCCCCAAAATCAGAAATTCTTCACATAACCAGGATATGATAACTATATGCATACATACACTATGTTAGAATAAACCAAGTAAGATTCTGAAACTAGTCAGTGCCAAGCAGTAATTGTGTCTTAATCAAGAGTGTTCTCCCACTGTACATCCACAGCTAGTATAACGTAGCCAGACCCACTCTCACCGCCATTTGCAGCCTTTCTCGCGTGCATGTGAGATTGGGTCTGGCTATGCAAGACTAATACACAGCACAAAGGGTACAACTTGTAGCAAAACCTAGCAAAACAACTCCAACCAATGAAATTCAAATACCGAATGTGACATGTGATAGTCGTATGTAGCTCAATCACAGTCCACTGGTATACGTACATCAAACTTCGTTCTAGACAAAGATGGCTGCCATGATAAACAAGAACAATGGAGGTTGCTTGGGAGTAAGGAAACAATGGACTACATTAAAACTCGCTTAGCTAGTACCTGGGATAGTACATACTCCTGGATAGCAACCACCCCTCACTCTTTCCCACCCTCGTGTACAGTACTGAAAATGGAAATGATAGTAAGCACTTATGATAGCTCTGTAAGTGCTTATGATAGTGACAACAGTACATATTCAGTTTGCAGTTGATGGTATTTACTAACCAACTTCGACTGCCTTTATCACAAGGCGAATGTATAAACAAGGTACGCTAATCTCACCCTCCATTTCTCTTCTAAAGACTTCAGCTTCTTCTCCTTCCATGCTTGGAGTTTTGCATCTTCCTCATCTTTGTCATACTACAAGGAAAGGAAAGCTTATAACAAAGGAACACACGCACACACACACACAAATGTGCACACATAATCACACATACACACGCAAATGTGCACACACACACACACACACACACACACACACACACACACACACACACACACACACACACACACTATGCAATAGAGGTTAGAGGATGGAGGTTGGTAACCATGGCAACCAAGAGGACATCTACTAGGCGCCTGTGATAATAGCCTATGGCTAAAGGCTACCCTGACCCTGACCCTGATGTCCTGCTAACCGCAAAGAGGCCTGTGGCCTTCGTGGTTAGTTGCAATGGTGACTTTCCAGCTACCATAGTCCTTAGCCAGGCATTGGCTAACAAACCACATTTGACTCTACCACTCATTCAGGCAAACGGCCACATGCATGTACATAAAGAGTACTTACCTCTGATAGTTGAGATGGTCCAGCCACCAAGTACAGGTCCTCAATGTGCAAGACCCAAGCCTGACTCTGGATTCGCGTTAAAGGGATTTCAATCTTCAACTTTCCAATAAACCCTAAGCAAAGAAGAAAGCCAACCGATTGCAAACTACAGTCAAAGTTCTGTAAGACAAACTTCAGGGGACCCACAAAATTAGTTCTCACTATCGGAAATTCTTTGTATGAGGATACAATAATATATATACATGTATGTACGTATGTACACTACTATAGGGAACCACACAGGACTCGGGAACTTGTACGTATAGTGAGCAGTAATTTGTCTTAAGAGTGTTCTCTCCACAAGGTTCTACAGTGTTACCCAATCCATACCTAAGACCTTGCACTAGTACTGATATTGTCAATAGGACATTGGGGCTACATCGGTGATTGGGGCCTTGATCTCCCATAGTTATACAAATGGTTCTGATCGAATCACAAGTCAAATAATCTCTGTCTCATGCAAGATTTACGTAATACTATGCCACGCACACATAATATTACGTATGTATGTGTGCAAATTTAAATATTTCTATTTGCGCATATGTACATACGTATGTACGTACGTAGGTATAGTGGTGAGAGGAAAAAAACTATATCATTGGCTGCGAGTTATGCACCATACATGCCTTTCAGCAGAACCCCAACAGCTCACAACCTCAGCAATTCGACATTCACAAATCTGACCATTTATATTCAGAGGGAAAGTCGCTGTACAGATCATACCACAGAGTCTCTCGATAGCCTGACAATGTCTGAATACACCCCTCCATAATCTGACACACTGCTTGTTGCCCTCAGAACGATGGATTATCCTGATACC